>CAUYRH010138830.1:0-12570 GCA_963574655.1 Perodicticus potto | reverse complement strand
TCTATGCCTCTTTGGTGGGTAATTCAAGCCATTGACATGTATTGAGATAATTGATAATTGTGATAGCATTCTATTCATCTTAATTTGTAAAAGTCCATTGGTTAGTTTTGTCTTATGCATCATTGTGGAAACAAGGTTCTGGCCTACAATTTCTGGGTATTAACTTTGTTGAAGGTCCATAATGATGGTCAGTGTGTAGGACAGGTTGAAATATTTCCTGCAAAACTGGTCTTGTTGTGGCAAATTTCCTCAATGATTGATGTCAATAAAAGATTTGATTTCTCCATCAATTTTAAAGCCTAGCTTGGCAGGGTACCGAATTTTGGGCTGGAAATTGTTCAGTTTAAATAGATTAAAGATAGATGACCATTGTCTTCTAGCTTGAAAAGTTTCATTAGAGAATTCTTCGGTCACCCTCATAGGTTTGCCCCTGTAGGTCAGTTGGCGCTTACTCCTGGCGGCTTGCAAGATCTTTTCTTTTGTCTTGACTTTAGATAACTTCATCACAATATGCCTTGGAGAACTTCTATTTGAGTTGAGGTGACCAGGAGACCAATATCCCTCTGAAAGGAGTATGTCAGAATCTTTGGTGATATTTGGGAGATTATCATTTATAATATTCTCTAGAATGGCTTCCATTCCTGTGGAGCATTCTTCTTCCCCTTCTGGGATACCTATAACTCGTATGTTTGAACACTTCAGAGAGTTGCATAATTCTGTCAGCAAACGTTCTGCTTTCTCTCTCTTCTTTTTGGCCTCTTTAACTACCTGAGTTATCTCAAGAGCTTTATCCTCTTGAGAGGATAAAGAGAGAGAGCTTTATCCTCTGAGATTCTTATGCATGGTCTAATATGTTGTTGATACTTTCTATTGCATCTTTAAGTTCCCTAATTGACTGCCTTCAGTTCTTTCAGCTCTGCTATATCCTTTCTATATGCTTCATATTGTTCATCTCTTATTTGATTCTGTTTTTGAATTTCCTTTTAGTTATTATCCACTTTCTTAGCAATTTCTTTCATTGTTTTTTGATTGTTTTCACTTTCTCAGCAATTTCCTTCACTGTTTTCATTATCTATATTTTAAAATCTCCTTCTGTCATTTCTAATATTTCTTTAGGGTGAATCTTCTGAGATAGCTATCTCATAATCCCTAGAAGGGTTTACTCTTGCCTGGGATTTCATGTTGCCAAGATTTTTCTGCTGATTCTTCTTCATGAGTGCTTTCTTGTATCTGTTTCCTTACCCTAATTTTCCTTTCACTTCTTCTTGCTCTTCAAGTTACTGTACATTGGCCTAAATTATTAATGAGTCCTTTTGGTATGAGACCAGAAGGATGAAAAGATTGAAGAACAAGAAGCTAAAAAAGATTTAAAGAAAAGAGGAAAAAAAAAAAAAAACAAGAGAGTGAAAGTAGAGGGGGTGAATAAAAGGAAATATTGACAAAAAGAAGAAAGGCACTGAAAGAAAGAGAGAGGAGATATATAGGTGTGTAGTAGAGTACTATGTCCCAATCTTAAAGGCCCCAACCTATGAGGGTTCTGAGTTGGGTGATTCCCTTAAGGTCAACAGCTCCTTTTCAGCCAGCTCAGACACAATACCCCACCTCCACCAGGAGGAGAGAAGACAAAAATACTGTAAATCGAACCAAAACAAAAAAGCAAAGACCCTTTTGGGGTAAAATTAGGGGGGGTAACAAATAATAGGGACAGAAATACTAACAAAAATGAAATTTTAGTTGTTAAAGAAGGCAAAAATGGAAGATTGTATTTAAACTAGAATGGTGGGGGGGGGAAGGAAAAAAAATGTCAAGGAAATAATGTTGAAATTAGAAAAAAAAAAAAAAACCCAAACCAAGAAACTGAAGAGTATATATATATTGCTAAGTATTGACAGAGTAACAGGTGAACTTCTGAGGTATGAGATGTTAATCACAATGTTGATACAACTATATGATTCTGATTACTCAGACCCTGCAGGCTTGGGAGCCCAAATGACTCCTCAGCCCACTCAAAAGACACTCCAAGTCATGAGCCTTGGCCAAGTAGAAGCTTTCCAGGGAAAGCACTTGTCCCTGGGATCTCTCGTGGCATTGCTGCCTGCTTATCCAGTGCGCCAAATCCAGGCTCCCTCTATCCATCTGAGGGCCATGGCTGTTAATCTGCTAAACACTTGGATCTCTGCACTTGCCCAGCATTTCAATCGCCACCTTTGGGAAGCTCAGTCACTAGATTACTCGCCCAAGGTCTCCCAGCCAATCCCGGCACTGCAACACACAGGGGCAGCCCACACCTGATGATATTAGCTCCCCTCCGGGTCAGTAGCTCAGTCTAGATCCCCAGACAACACCCAAAGTCATCTGTACACCAGCCCAAGATCTCCCAAGGAAGTTCAATCGAGTGTCCAAGTCCAAAAAACCAGAACAGTCCCCAAATAAGGCTTTTCCTGCTTGCAATCTCACTATTGCTATGATTACAGCTGCAGACAGCCTCCGACCCAAACAAACGCACATACAACTTGCCAGTTTTCCACTGCTTCTGTCCTCCTTGTGGTGTCCAGAAGTCTCTATTTATACTACCAAAACAATCAGAATTACATCCCTAAAGTATAAAGGGAGAATGCTATTGGGGTAGGCAAACTAGCCATGTCTGCCATACCCTCAAATTTATGTCTCCAGATCATATTTTCTTTGATCTCTTGATATATATCAGACATACAATTTTTAAACTCTCCACATTTGTGGATTATCAATACCTCCAAATGAGTTACATATAGAATAGTTAGTGATCTTCACATGCTATCTGTCCCTTCATAATTGCTATTTTATGTGTCAACGTGACTGCGCCACAGGATACCCACACATTTGCTGCAACATTATTGGGAATGTCTAGTGAGGGTGTTTTTGGATGAGATAAATTTTTGAATAGTAGGCTGCGTAAAGCAAAATGGCATCTATAATGGGAGTGAGCCTAGTCAGTCAATTGAAGACTTAAAAAGAAAAAAAAAACCTAAGTAAAAAGGAACTCCTCCTACCTGACTGCTGAGCTGAACATAAATCTTCTCTTGCCCTCAGGCATGGAATTCTCATGCCTTCTCATGCCCTAATTAGGTTCTCCTGGGTCCCCAGATTGCAACAGAAGACCTTAAGACTTCTCAGCCTCCATGGTTATATGAGCCAATTCTTTGTAAAATAAGGTTCTGTTTCTCAGACTAATATATCCTCCTCACATCATCCCTTTCTCAGTAAATCATACTACCATTTAGCCATTGAATGGTCCTACCATTTACCCAAGGGTATTTACAGAAACTTAGAAATCATTCTTTATTCAACTTTTATTCACCCTTTTCCATACAATGAATTCATCACCACACTGACTCAGGACTTCCCTCCAATATATTCCAAATCAATTTCTCTCCATCTCCAATGCCACTACCTTACTCAAGTCACTTTGTCTCACAGACTCCTAAAATTCTGATCCTACTGCTTCCACTCCAGAACATTTCATTACAACTACTAGATAGCTTTTAGGTTGATCTTTTAAAGCTATTAACCATATGACACATCTTGTTGCTTAACATACTATTGCATTTTATCTTACCATAGTCTACAGAGTCTCATAAAGTGGTTCCTCTATATTTCTCCAACCTCGTCTCTTTCTCCTATTCATTCACTGCATTCCAGCCACACAAATTTCCTTCCTATTCTTCCAACATATGAAGCCCTTTGTATTTTCTGGAATGCCTGCCTGTAGCTTTACCTTGTGGTTAGCTTATTCTCATCATTTAGATCTCCTCAGTAAATTTGTCCATTCCCTCTAGTCAATCTTTCATCATGTAACCATATAGCCCTTTATAGCAGTATAGAAGGTAATCAATCTATAATCCCAATCTGTAATCATTTTTTATTCACCGTTGTCTCTCTCCAATTATAGCATATGCTCCACCAAGATAAAGAACCAGTCTTCTGAGTTAGTCAATATGTGTAAGTGCTAACAATGCTCACATTTAAATTTTACCGAAGGAATTCATTCATTCAACAAATATTAATGTCTAACAGGGACTAGGGATACAGCAATGAATGAAAGGGCCAAAATCACTGCCTTTATACAGTATACTCTCTAGGAAGGAAGACAGATTAAACAAAAGTTAGTATGTCATGGGAGAAGCTTTTTAATGAGAAGAGCCCACTGGGCATTTCTTCAAACTATTTTTTCCTTCTCAGGGCTTGAAGTCTAGATGCCAAGAACACACTAGGAAGTTTGGCATATACCACCCCTTCCAAATGAGCTCCTGGCACTTGTGAATGCTGCCATGCATCTAGGCAACCAACTGAAGTATCAGTTATCCTGATGTCCATTCAAGGGTCTGATGTTGTCTATGGACCACTGGGGGCTCAGGCTTGTCAAGTGAGACAATGATCAGAGAGACAAATGCACAATAATCAAACTGTGCACATTCACAATCTTGATTATGCCAAGACCAAAAAGTCAACAAAATGGAATGTGATATTCTGAGTACAAACACCAAAATGCTGAACCAAAAAGCAGCTAGGGTTTTACTGAGAAGAGAAAAATGGAATAAACAGGGTAGCACATTAGATTACTGCCTATCAGCAAAGCAAAGCTGGCAGCTGTGGAAACACTAAGGACAAATGGCACGCCATCCCAAACCATTGCACAAGCTCCTTGCCAAGGCCGCCGGTGCACACACAGCTGGGCCTCCCTTGGCAAGATGGTTGATGTTCTCCTTCCATTTATTAACAATTGCTTCATTTTTGTTGACAACAAGTACCAAATAATTCTAACATTTTTTATAGTGGATGAAATTAATTGCCAAATTCAGGCTATGGGAGTTATTTTGCCAATAATTTCTCACCCAGATTTAAGATAATATCCCTTTTCAATGTGACTGTATTCACAAGCTCTAATTTTTTTTTATTTCAATAGATTTAGGGAGTACAACTGGTTTTTTGACACAAGGATGAATTGTATAGTGGTGAAGTCGGGGCTTTTAGCATACTCGCTACCCAATAATGATGTTTTAAATCACACATTTCAGCTGCAGTGTGTCCCACGCTTTGATAGGGTCTACTTGTCATGGGAAGTAGAAGCCAAGTGTAAATGGAGAAAAGTAAAAGCAAATGTTGCAAGTAATGATAATGTTGTAAAGATGAGTTTATTAAACTAGTTACTTTTCTACACACTCACAGTTATCTTATGAAATAGGCATAATCACAATTTCCCTATTTGATGAAAAGAGGAAACAGGCAAGGAGGAGACACAGATACCTGAAGTGTGCACCTATTGTTCAGAGGAGGTAGGAAGTAAAGGGGTGGTCAGGGAGGAAGTAGCAGGATAGTAAATAGTTGATTATCAGTTTGGTTTCACTCAATACACTTTACAAGTATGGGTTTCAAACTGTCCACAAAGGAAAAGCATAGTCCCTTTCTCTAAGAAATGATGGAAAGTGGTTAGCTGTGCCTAGTAACCAACACTTTGTAGTTACTCTGTATTAACATTTGTATGAGTAAATGATGTCATCACTGCAGTGTCCATCAGAACATGGGAATACACCAGCAAGCCAGCCCTCAGACACACTGTACACAGCCCAGTTGGATGAATGCGACGCTTAGAAGCTGGCAGTGAATTCTACCCATGTCTCTCCCCAAATGTTTATATGAGCCTGGCATATAGAAACTAACTACTACATGATCGTTGAACAAATAAGTCCGCATTCCATTAGCTCCCACAAACAAAAGAGGGTATATTTTGATGAAACTACAGACCCTAAAATTGGGGCAAAAGGACAAATGGATTTCATCTCATAAGCTAACATGAAGAAAAAGGTAGTGGCTGCCTATACTGCTTTGTTGAGTAGGATTTTAACACAGCCTCAGGTCTTATTGAAAAGAGCCTTCAACAAGTTTAATTATTGTCTCCCAAGTGCTTAGAAACAAAGACAAGGAAACATACAAACCGTGTCACAGAAGATCTCTTAGGGTCTTCCCGGATTGGAATAATTAAAAGGCATAGAAGGCATATGATTTAATCATCTGTGGTTTCTCCATAATATAATTAAAATTATCAAGTATTCAAGCATCATAATTTTTTAAACATTTGCTCTAAGGATTGAAACATAGAACAATCTTGTAAAAAAAAAAAAAAAAAAAAAAAACTACAAACCAACTGCCCTTAAATGTCTTCTTTCATTGAAACCAACCTCATTTAGCTGCATTTAATAATTTCTTTATTTGCATGTTAGAGCATTTTATTATGGTGTGCTGGTATAATTTTTCTTCATGTTTCCCACGTTTGGAGTTAGTTGACTCTCTTGGATCTATGAGTTGTGTGAAGTACAAAAAAAACTTTGGTTATTAGTTCTTAAAACACGCATATTCTTTCTTTTGAGACTCCAATTATACGTTTACTGAGCCACTTGCAGTTGTCTTAAAATTCAACTGATACTCTGCTCAGTTTTTATTATTTCTTCTGTTTCAGTATGAATAGTTTTCCATCACCAAGTCTTCAAGTTTACTAGTCTTTTCTTTTTCAGTATCAAGTTCATGTTTACCCTAACCAGTGTACTTTTTATCTTAGACATGCAATTTTTAATCTCTGGAAGTTTCTTTAGGTTTTTTTAATATCATCCATCTCTATCATGCTCATGTTTTCCTCATCTAAAATATACAACTAAAATTTCCTCATCTAAATAAGAAATAGAGCCTACAGTTATGCTAACTGTTTTAATGTCTTGTTTACTACTACTAAAGTTTGTATCAAGTCTGAGTTGGCTCCTTTTAAATATGGGTAATATTTTCCTGGTTCTTTACCTGCCAATTTTCATTAGATATCAGACGCTGAATTTTACATTGTTGGCTCTTGATATTTTTCTGTATCTCTTCAGATGTTTTTGAATTTTTTTTTTAGGATTCTAGCCTTGTTTTTAAGATTTTTTTAAGCAGGAAGAAAGCAGAAGTTTAAAGCCTAGTTTGACATTACCCTTCCTGAGTATGCTTCCCAATGCTCTGTATATTATGACATCTCTCCACTGTGACTGTTGGAAACATCAAATATTGACAGCCTTATGTGAGCTCCAGAAATGGGTTTTTCCTCACACATATGCATTGATCAGAGCTCTTGTGAAAGCTTGAAAAGATTTTTTTTTTTTAAACAGGTCTCTGGAACTTTCCCTTTTGCAGTTCTACTTTCTGGTAATCTGTCCTGTGAACTTTAGCTGCCCCTTATCTCACCCAAATTCCCAAAGGTGCCTGTTTAACTCAGGGTTACTGCTGAGAGTACCCTGGAGCTCTTGTCCCTGTGCTATGACTAGAAACTTCCTCTGCGTAGGAGGCTGCAGCAATTGTAGGGATCCCAGATCATTTCCCTTTCTTAGCATCACTGTCTTATCTGTATACTGACCATCATCCAAAGTCTGAACACTGTTTCATACATTTTGTTCACAAATTCCTTTTGTTGGCTCAGCACCTGCAGTTCAGTAAGTAGGGCCTTGGCCACATACACTGAGCTGGAGGGTTTGAGACCGGTCCTGATAAACGACAACAACTGCAACTAAAATATAGCTGGACATTGTGGCGGGCACCTGTAGTCCCCAACTACTCAGGAGGCTGAGGCAAGAGAATGGCTTAAGCCCAAGAGTTTGAGGTTGCTGTGAGCTGTGATGCCACAATACTCTACTAAGGGAGACATAGTGAGACAATCCCCCCAAAAATGTATTTGTTCATATTTTAGTGGATATAAGGTAGTAGGTTAAAACTAGTCTCTGTTACACCATCTTGGATGGAAGCAAGTGTCCTGTATTGTCCTACTATATTGCTGGATACAATTTGCTAATATTTATTTGTTGCTTACCTATTTTGTGAGGTATTTGTGAGGGAATCAGTTTGTGGGATCAGGGTTATGTTGTCTTCATAAAGTAAATGAATCATGTCCAGTCTTTTTATTGTGAAAGAGTTTGTATAATATTAATTTCTTCTTTTTTCTTTTTTTTTGATTTTAATATACTAATTTTTATTTTTTATTAAATTTTTTGTTATAGAATCATAGCTGCATACATTAGTGCAATCAAGGGGTACTATGACCTGTAGTTATCACTTCTCTGTCTCAGCTGGGCTCCCAGTCTTCAGGTCAATTGGGCAGTTTCTGGAGGCTATCTTTCCTTTTAGATAGGGGCCTCTGTCAGAAGCTGCTTCCAGTTGGCCATCTTGCCCCTCCCCCACACTTTCTTCATCTTTAATTTCTCTCAGTGATCTTTGTAATTTAGAAATCAAGTGTGTAGACTCAGAAGCCAAATGCCTAGTTTGTATATTGGCTTTTCCTTTAACTATATGCTGTTTAAAAAAGAAACTTAAATTTGAAGAGTACAGATAAGTTGAAAGTATATAGAGAAAAAAATATGAAGCTGATCATAATCACTGTGGCTGTACTAGTATCAGACAAAGTAGACCTAACACAAAGTACTAATTATTGGGGGAAAAAATTCATGGAGTCAGTTTATCAAGAAGAAAATTTTACATGTGTAAACACCTAATAACACAAACTCAGGAAAAAGTAAAAATAGACAGATGTAAAGAAAGTTAATAGGTAAACTCACAATGGACAAAACGAGAAGAGAATATAGAAATTTGAATAAAATTGCTAGCCAATTAGACCTAAATGACCTTTATAAATGCCCATGTCTTGTAACTGCTACATACAAAATATACATTATTTTTAATGCAAATGGATTCAACAATATAGAACATAAAGAAAATCTGACATATCAAAGACCTAAAATAAGCTAGAATTCATTCCCCAAATGAAATTAAATTGGAAATCAATAAAGAGAAAAAGGAATAACAGAAATTAGGTAAACACTCTGATTAACTCGTACATTTTTTTAAAAACCCAGGGAAGTTAAATATCTTGAGTTTAATTATAATGAAAATATAACAAAAATATATGAAATGTAAACATTACTACTAAGCATTGTATAGAAAAAAATGTATTTAATGAAAAATTTAAGATGATGATTTAACCTTCCTTCAGGAGCCAAAGCAGGGATAAAGAGCAATTTATGTTTTCTTATTTTTTATTTTTTTTAATTTTTATATTTTATTAAATCATAGCTGTGTACATTAGTGCAATCATGGGGTACAGTGTGTGGGCTTCATATACAATCTGTAATATTTTCATCCAACTGTTCTACATAATCTTCATGGGATTTTCTCGTTTATTGCATGAAAACATTTGTGTTCTGCATTTAGCAGGTTTCACCTGACCCTTCTAAGATGCACTGTAAGTGTGATCCCAGCATTTACCCTCTCTCCACCCACCCTCCCCCTCCCCTTCCCTCCCTTACGCCTTTCCCCATCTTCTTGTACTATAATTGGGTTACAGCCTTCATATGTAAGCTATAAATTAGCTTCATAGTAGGGCTGTATACATTGGATACTTTTTTTTCCATTTTTGAGATACTTTGCTAAGAAGAATGTGTTCCAGCTCGATCCATGTAAATATGAAAGAGCCATCTTTCTTTAAAGCTGCATAATATTCCATGGTATATATGTACCACAATTTATTAATCCATTCGTGGATTGATGGGCACTTGAGCTTCTTTCATGACTTAGCAATTATGATTTGGGCTGCAATGAACAATGTGGTACAGATATCTTTGTTATAATGTGATTTTTGATCTTCTGGGTATATACCAAGTAAAGGAATTATAGGATTAAATGGCAGGTCTATTTTTAGATCTCTGAGTATTCTTCAAATGTCTTTCCAAAAGCAACGTATTAGTTTGCATTCCCACCAGCAATGTAGAAGTGTTCCCTTTTCTCCACATCCACACTAACATCTCTGGTTTGGGGATTTTGTTATGTGGGCTAATCTTACTGGAGTTAGATAATATCTCAAGGTAGTTTTGATTTGCATTTCTCTGTTGATTAAGGATAGTGAACATTTTTTCATGTGCCTGACAGGTGCATGGCCTAAAGAAAAAAAAAACAAAAAAGAGGAATTTAAACCAAAAATGAGTCTAAGGAAATAAAAAGAACATTAATCAATGAAAGGAAAACAAATAAAGCACAAAGACAAAAATTGGTTCTTTGAAGAATTAATAAAATAGATAATATTGTAGACTAATAAAGAGAAGAAAAGGAATTTTTATTTGTATTAAAACATTAGGAAAAAAGGAGGTTATTACAAATCCTAAAGAAATTAGTGATAATGAGATATTATCAATAATTTTGCCATAAATTTGATACTTCTAGAAGAAATGGAAAAATTGTTTAAAATAAAACTTTTTAAAATGGACACAGAACTGGAAAATCTGAAGAGCATAGTGTAATATGCTGTAATAGTACAGAATTGAATTCAAAATTCTGCCTCCCCAAAACAAAACTCCAGTCACCAGTGGCTTGACTGGGATGTTCTAATGATCCTTTAAGAAAGAATTAATATGGGGGGGAGGAGCAAGATGACCGACTGGAAGCAGCTTCCAACAAAGGCTCCTGTCCAAAAGGAAAGATAACCTCCAGAAACTGCCCAACTGAGCTGAAGACTGGGAGCCCAGCCAAGAGAGAGAGAAGTGCTAACTGCAGGTCACCTTTGAGGCAAGCTGCAACTTCCAGAAACCAAGCTTCAGACAGAAAAACTGCACTAAAGTTTTCCACCATTCTGAACTTCCAGGACTCCCTTCGCCCCTTACCTGATGCCCAAGAAGCCTGACCTCTGTTGAAACTGAGGGAGGAGGACTTGAGCAGCGCCTACGCTCCCTATCTGCTGGACCAGGCGGCCTGCCAGGTAAGAGACTCCACGGCCCCACCGAGCCCCCGCCAGTCCCCAGGCCAGGGATGCCACCAGAACCCCTGTGAGGCTCCAAACCGTGCCCCACTGGGCCTATTCCCACCACCTGCAGCAGCCTGCCGGGACTCCTGCAGATTTGCACCCCTCCGGGCCTTAGCCAGCCACCAGCAGCAGCCAGGAAGTCCTTGGGGACTACCGCATGGGGCCGATCAGTGCCCCACCCATCCTTGGCCCGCGGCCCTCCGAGACCCCTGCTTGGTTCCGATCAGTGCCCAGGCCCGCCACCCACAGCGGCCAGGAACTCCACTCCACCAGGACCCCCACATGGTCCCGATTGGCACCTCACTGGGCCTTGACCCATCACAGGCAGCGGCCAGGAAGGCTGCTGGGACTCCCTCCCAGAGCCGATCTGTGCCCCGACTGGCCTTGGCCTGCCACCCGCCTGGACCCCCAACCGGCTCCGATCAGTGCCCCAGGCCTGCTGCCCACAGTGACAAGGAACTCCACTCCACCAGGACCCCCACATGGTCCCGATTGGCACCCCGCTGGGCCTTGACGCAAAGGCAGCAGTGGCCAGGAAGTCTGCTGGGACTCCTGTGTGGCCCCGATTGGCGACTGCCGCCAGCAGCTGCCAGGAAGACTGCCCAGATTCCCTCCCAGTGCCAATCTGTAACCCGCTGGGCTCCAATCCATGCCCCAGGCCCGCTGCCCACAGCAGCCAGGAACTCCACTCCCCAAAGAATCCTGCACAGCACTGACTGGCACCCCACTGGGCCTTGACCTGCCACCCAAAGCAGCCAGAACCTCCGCACCGACTACTGCATGGTCTGATTGGCACTCTGCAGGGCCCTGGCCCACCACCAGCAGCGGCCAGGAAGTCCACAGAGACTCCCTCGTGGTGCCAATCTGTGCCCCGCTTGGCCTCGGCCTTCCTGGCTCTGATCTGTGCCCCAGGCCCACCAAAGTCCCTCCAGAGCCCTCTTCCCAGCCAGAGACTGCTGGAGGCACAGCCTCCCTTTGCAAAGGCCACCGCTGCTCCATCCCACCCCTGCTGCTTGATCTGGGCATGCCACACTCCGGAGCTGCTCCCGCAGCCAGAACACCCTGGGTGGGGCAGTCCCAGAGGAGCTACACAGGGTCACTCCCTACAAAGATTCAGCAGCAACACAGTGATCCTGCTGGCATCTGATCTGGGAGAGACACCTCCCGAACTCTGAGGATGGTCATAGGCAACAGTGAAAAATAATCATGAAGTGAAATCAACAGAAAAACTCTCAAAAAAAATCAGAGTAGATCAACTCCCCTAAGGAAAAAGGTAGATACAGCACAAGATCCCTTGCATAAGTAAATGGCTGAGATGTTAGATATCGAATTTGGAGTCTGGATAGCAAATAAGATCAGCAGAATGGAGGAAAAGATGGAATTAGAATTTCAGGCAGTAAAACAAAAGATGACCCAAAAGATGTCGCAAGAATTCAACGAATTCAAAGACAAAATGACCAAAGATTTTCACACATTGAGACAAGAAGTTGCAGCCCTCAAAGATCTGAGAAATACAGTAGAATCCCTCAGTAACAGAATGGAGCAAGCAGAAGAAAGGGTTTCTGACAAGGATGACAAAGCTTTTGAAGGCTCCCAAACTTCCAAAGAGGAAGAGAAATGGAAGGCAAAAATGGATCATTCTCTCAGACAGCTCTGGGATAACTCGAAGAAAACCAATATTCACCTTATAGGGATACCTGAAAACAATCAAGTGGTGTCACAAGGCACAG
>CAUYRH010138829.1:0-22947 GCA_963574655.1 Perodicticus potto | reverse complement strand
GCAACCAAAAAATGGCCGGGCGTTGTGGCGGGCGCCTGTAGTCCCAGCTACTTGGGAGGCGGAGGCAGGAGACTCACTTGAGCCCAGGAATTGGAGGTTGCTGTGAGCTGTGATGCCACAGCACTCTATCTAGGGTGACAGTTTGAGGCTCTGTCTCAAAAAAAAAAAAAAACCAAAATAACAAGGCCCATATCATTTTACCTCAAGTTTAATCACTGCATTTTTGGGACATTTCCTCACAACTCCATAGGAACCTAATTATAGGCCCTGGGTTACAAATGAGATAGGCTCTGTGTTTGTTCCTATTTTTTATTTTTTTTGAGACAGAGTCTCATTATGTCGCTCTCAGTAGAGTGCCATGGTGTCAGAGCTCACAGCAACCTCAAACTCCTGGGCTTAAGTGTTTCTCTTGCCTCAGCCTCCCAAGTAGCTGGGACTACAGAAGCACGCCAGAATGCCTGGTTATTTTTTTTTTTGTCATTGTTTTTTAGCAGGCCTGGTCTGGGTTGGAACCCACCAGCCCTGTGCATCTGGCTGACACCCTAACCAATGAGCTACAGGGACCAAGTCTGTAGATTTGTTCTTAAGATCAATTTGTATGTAAGTTGAAACAGGTACCTATTATAGACTTCATTCATAAATGCAACTCTTATGTCAGCTGGATGTTTGTAACTCACTCACTTATTGTAACATCTTCCACTTGTAAGGGAAGTTGTATGTTAAATGGGATGTTTGTAACTCAAGGACTGTCTGTATATACTTTTCTTTTTTTTTTTTTTTGAGACAGAGCCTCAAGCTGTCACCCTGGATAGAGTGCTGTGGCCTCACTACTCACAGCAACCTCCAATTCCTAGGCTCAAGCGAGTCTTTTGCCTCCGCCTCCCAAGTAGCTGGGACTACAGGCGCCCGCCACAACGCCCGGCCATTTTTTGGTTGCAGCCGTCATTGTTGTTTGGCGGCCCCGGGCTGGATTCGAACCCACCAGCTCAGGTGTACGTGGCTGGCGCCTTAGCCGGTTGAGCCACAGGCGCCGAGCCTGGCCCCAAGTTTCATGATGGCTTTCATGTTGTGGCTTTCTGCATGGTGACAGCAAATTTTTTTTTTTTTTGAGACAGAGCCTCAAGCTATCACCCTGGATAGAGTGCTGTGGCATCACAGCTCACAGCAACCTCCAATTCCTGGGCTCAAGCAAGTCTCCTGCCTCTGCCACCAAAGTAGCTGGGACTACAGGCGCCCGCCACTGGCCATTTTTTTTTTTTTTTGGTTGCAGCCATCATTGTTGTTTGGCGGGCCCGGGCTGGATTCGAACCCGCCAGCTCAGGTGTATGTGGCTGGCGCCTTAGCCCGTTGAGCCATAGGCGCCGAGCCAGTGACAGCAATTTTTAATTCTCCCCTTTGCCTCCTCCTCGCTTTTCTGAACGCCTGACTTTGTCTTCTCTCAGTGGTGGAGGAGAGACTGTGGGGAGATCCTGGGGCACAGGGTCCCCACTTTCCCGAATGGGCCCAGAGTCTGTCTCCTTTTCAACCATTTTTATTTTCTCTCTGTTTTTTTTCTCTGAAACATTTACAGAAGTGGTCCCTTGCTCTGAATCTGGTCCCTTGTTCCAGTTTGATCCATCGCAGCGGACGTCCTCCCTCCTGGTCTTGGGCGATGGAGGGCCCTCTTGGACTTGTGTTTGGGACCAGGCTAAGGAAGAGGTCGAGTTTCTCTGAGGGCATTCAGCCACCCTTTGGCCCATCAGGGCTCAGTTATTTCAAGCTTGCCCTGAGGTCCCAGGTGCCATGTGGGGCCTGAGGAGGCAGAGAGGGTCTAGGGGCTCCCGGCAGAGGCACGAGGGAGCTGGGTTGGCAGGGCGAGGAGGAGTCCTGCAGGGTGGAGAAGGTGGCGTGGGGGTGCTGCCAAAGGAGACAGGGGAGAGGGCAAGGGAGTGCCGTGAAGACCTGGGAACACTGGCGCCAAGAGCCTGGGGAGAGGGCTGGGGGGCCCCTGGCCAAGTCAGGCAAGAGAGCTTTGCGTTTCTGCGTAGCTGCCTCTGCTCTCCGAGTGAGCAGACAGCAGCCCTTGGTGAAAGCCTGGTTTGTGTGGAGGCTCCTCTAGCTCGGAAGGGGGTGAGCTCAGGTGGGTGAGCCTCTCCTGCAGCTCTGTGCGGCCTGACTAGGAAAATCATGTGTGTTTCTCCAGTAGGTGGAGTTTCCTTTGGTCCTTTTTGATGGAATACAGCTTATGGCTAGAAGGGTAGGCTGTGTAGTACCAAAAGGCCCATTTTATAGATTGATCTCATTGCGTCTTCAATCCAAAAAAAAAAAAGGAGAGAGCTCGAGTCACACTGAGGACTCATTTATAGTCACTCAAGAGGTAAGTGACCCATCTGGGGATCCGACAACCAGTGACGCTGGGTGAACGTCTTGGCATGTGGCTGTGCTGCTCTCCTGGTGTTTCATAGCCTTTTAGTCTGCAATCTGCCTGCAGACAGGAACCATGTGTTTTATTTATCTACGGATTTGCTGGACTTTCCAGGCGTTAGTATAGCCATTTTGTAGATGAGGAAAGTGAACTTGAACAAGTTGTGAAAGTTCTGTACCTAGATGGAGCCAGAGCAAGACGGTATCTTTTGAGTATGGAGTAAGTTTTGTGCCCATATTTATTAACCTGGAAATTGGGATGCCCGATTCCTCCTGACAAATGCATGTGGCCTGTGAGTACGAGCAACTTCCAGCAGATGCTGACGTGCCGAACTACCTAGGGGTATTCTGGTAGCTGATACGGTACAAATATTTGGAATCAAGACTGTTGTGGAGTCTTGGAGGAATGGCTGCTTCTTAGCTCTGATGGGTTTTAAGACTCTGACTGTTCCCTCACAGGCCAGCTGGATGCAAGTGGAATGGCAGCATCTTGGGGAAGCCCAGGAGGGTGGTGCTGTGTGCCACACCTGCTGCACTACCGGCCAGGCGTGGACACAGCGAAGGAGTGTCCTGGGATGAAATGGGAGGCAGGGGGCAGATGGAGAATCCCTGTGTGACTCTGCTCAGCGTCAGCCCATCACTTGCAAATAAAGGTTTCTGACCTCCTCTTGGGAGCTGCAGGGGACCCCAGGGGGCGAAGGGTCCGAGAGGGCAGTTCCTGGCTGCATTAGACACTGACATAGATCCCACTGACAGAGATCCCAAGGCCAGCAACTGAAGAGATAGGGGAAGAGAGGAGCCGGCCATGCACAGAGAGGCCGTCTGAGATGTGCAGTGCTGGCTGGAGTCCTAGCATTAGGAGCACAGGCTGCAGGCCAGACATGGTGGCTGAGCTTGGAGCTCTGCAGATACCACGCTGGAAGACAGGAAAAGCAAGGCCAACCAGATGAGGAAGGCAGATGAAACCTCTGCATCCTGCCCTGTCCAGTAAGACAGCTACTGGCTACTAGGAGCTATTTGAATTTAAATTAATATAAATTACAAAAAATAAAAAGTTTAGTTCCTTGGTCTTATTAGCTATATTTCATGCTCAAGAGCCACATATGGCCAGTGGCTGCTAATTGGATGATACAAATGTAAGACATTTCCATCACTGCAGAAAGAGTTCTATTTGAATGTAAATTACCTAATTTTTTATATTGATTACAAGCTAAAATAACAGTTTGGATATACAGAGTTAAATAAGCCATGATATTGACATTAACCTCATCTGTTTCTTTTTGCTCACTGTGGGTAAGACCAACTTGTCAGGCACCTATGTGGCTCCCATTTACGGGGGGGCACAGGAACGTGCCTCCAATTATTCACTTGTTTCACACCACATTCATTTGATGGCATTTGGGTGGTTGATGTCTGTAAAACCCCTTTCTCAACAGTACAGGTTACAGAGTCAGCCTAGCATCATAGGACAAGAGCCACTTTGGAGCCAAGAGAATTCAGGTTTAAATCTCAGCTCCATCATCTCCCTACTCTCTTGGAGATCTTGGGCGACTTACATGCCTCACTTTTCCCATCTGAAAAATGCACCAATGCACGAGCCACCGCTTGGCATTGCTTTGAACGTTACAGGAGAGAGTGCACATACAGGGGCCGGCGTGGGCCTCTGGTGAACCTTAGTAGCGTTGCTATCGTCAGCACTTTTGGTAGGATGTTTTGGCCAGTGTATCTGTCTCAGACTACTCATTCAGCATCCCTCCCTGCCCCCTGCACAGCCTTCGGGCGTGACCTAGGCACTCACCTGCTGGCAGCTGCTGGCCCAGGAGTTGCGGAGTGTGCCCCAGCCCCCCGAGCGCGTGGCCTTGCTCTCGAGGTGTATCCGCAGCTGCGCTTCCAGCTCCTGGCTGACTTGCTCCAGGGCGTGCACTTTGGCCATATATTCCACCAAGCAGCCCCCAAGGTCCTCAACAGCACTGTGCTCCCTCTCCAAATCTGGAGTGGGCATGGTGGCCAGGCCTGAGCTCCGCAGGCCCTGTAGGAAGACACTGCTGATGCCCAGGGCCCGGCGGGTCACACGGGCACCCAGGCCACCTATGCACCCACTGGGCACTGTCCCTACATAGACCCCAGGTGCTCGGATGAGGCCACTCACGGCGTTGGTTCTGGAGGCTGGGGGGCTGTCCAGGGAGGACGATGACCGTGGCCCCCTGAGGGACGGCCTGCGCCTCTGGAGGGGCATGCTAGAGCTGGTACTGATGGGCAAGTCCACCGCTACTCGCCTCTCACTCATCACCCCTTCTGCCTCTGTGGTGCCCAGCGGGCTTACGGAGTCCTGTGGCTTTTGGTTTACAGCCCTGTGGCCTGGTCACGGGCCTCTCTGGAAGCTCCCCCTATCCCTGGGGCTGCTTTGTCTGCTGTCTTCCATGAGTTTCCATCATTCAGTGAGCTGAAAGAGAAACGGGCCCTGCCCAGGGCTGTGTGCAGAGAGGCACTCATGCGTTCTTTGAAGCAGGGTCATGTGCCCAACCTCCCAGATTTTTCTGTTGATGGTGAGGGAGGCTGGATCAGTGCACACTGTGGGGGTGGATCATCTGGGTTGTGCATTTCACCACCTAAGAGTGGGCAAGGTAGGCATCAAGCAGCCCCATTTCACAGATAAGTAAACTGAGGCTCAGGGACCTCGGTTCACAAGGATAGTGATCACTTGCTCCAGACTTCAGATTATAAGCTAGGACTCCATCTAGGTGTTTCAAGGCCAATTTCAGTGCTTTCTACATCCCTATGTGTGGTGTGTACCAATGTGTGACTTTGAGAATATGTTCACACAGGCAATCGAGGATGAAATGGAAGTGAACCAACCACAGCAGGACGCAGTGCCAGGGACCCGGGACAAGCATGCCTGCCTCTCGCTTCCCTCACCCTCCCTGAGAAGCTTCAGGTCCTTCCCTCCCCTTCTCATCTCTGCCTCTGACCTTCTGCTGGTCATCAGCTGGTGATCATTGGCTATGTCACTTTACCCCTTGGATCTTGCTTTCCACATCCTGGGCTCTAACTGTCTGACGGACAGGTAATGGATCTTGGGCACGTTGAAGCCCCACATGAGGTGGGCACCTATTTAGTCATTCCCCATACCTCTGCTTCAGAAAACTAGGAAGTAAAAATAAGAAAGAGCATTTTCTGGTAAGCCCTCCAAGGGTGTGCCAAGTTTGGATCAGAGGACACCCTCCGGGTTTTAATTCCTGCTGCCAGCATCCACTCAGCCATGCCATCGTGGGCGCACCTCAATCACTTCTCCAGGATTAGGAAGGTTCCAACGGCCCCAGGGATGACAACATGGACGTAAAAACCACTGTGATTCAGTTTTGCCCTGGAGAAACCAGCTAACTGAATTCCAGAGATGAACATTTATCCTGTAACATGTGAATACTCCCCGAGTGAGGGAAGAAGTGCGTACCATACACACCGGTGCTGTGCGGGAGTCCCTAACTTTATCTCACTGAATTCTCAAGTCAATCTTAGGAATTATGCAGTACAGGGCTGATGTTTACTGACAGTTGGGGTGTTCAATTTACAACCCCAAAGTATCACCATATGTCCTGTAATTGGCTGCTATCCCCCTTACACAGTGAGGACCCAGAGAGCTGCAATAATCGGCCATGGTCCCATGTCCAGAAAGTAGCACAGGGGGCAGAGAAAGGCCTTTTCTGACTCCGAGTCCCATGACTTAGAACTCTCCCTGCTGCTCACCATCCAGAGACAAGGATATCCCCAAGGTCACACTGGGTGGCAGGTATTGCCTGCTAGAATATCTTGTGTGTTCTCTCCTCCTACTGATTAGGACACCTCAACTCTTCTTTTCTTTTTTTGTTTCTTCTACCTTGTCTATTTGAGATGACACAGAAGGTACTTTATAAACAGCAATGTTAGTTATTTGATTAACCGATTAAGGAATCAGCCAGGTCAGGTAAAGGCTGGTAGCGTCCGTGTTTATTTAGATGTAGCGTTCTTGTTGCAAACGCCATCTTTGGAGCACCCAAAAGAGCCTATGGGGCAGGCGAGACCGAATTATAACATCCTGCTAATTTGGGTGATACCGAGGGGGTCCCGAGGATCTGCATTCTTGTGTGTCCCAGGAGGGATCATCCAAGGCTGAAGTAAAGGTTCAAGCTACTGGTGAAGTGGTTTGCAAAGGTATCATATTTAGTCACTCTTATTCTCTGTAGAATGATGACACTCAATGGCCAGGTTACCTTCGTTCAGATCAACAACATTTACTAAAAATCCACTGTGGCCCGGAGAGATGGTGAATGAGGAGGGGATGCACTTTAGCTGACACCAGTGTCTCCAAAGACCTGCTGAAAGATGATTCTATTTTAGAGAAATCACAAACATGTTCAAAAGGATTGGCTTTATCAAATGATAAACCAGTAATCCTATTAGCTCATTATGCTCATAAAACCCAACTTACTGTTCAATCCGACTAAAAAATAGCATTAAGTGGCATTGTTGTGCTTAAGGAAGACTTAAATGTTATTTTAAAATGAAAAGAATGCAAAATGTATTAACAACTGAATCCTCTGGCTAATAAAATAAGTTTATTCATATATACAGGGTAGCTGAATTCCGTGGATAAGGAAAAATAAGTCATAGTCCACATATGTATATATAACATATGTATCTTTGATTACATATATTATATATAAATTTTACTTTACAAACAGATTTCTCTCTATATATACTCACACACATTGATATATTAAATGCAATAGCTAACAGAAATACTATGATATGGTTTAAAAGGTCAGACAGCAACATGTTAGAAAATGAGTTTCAGAGAAACCTTTAACCTGCTTATTTGTGGGTTGAAGAGTTTTGAAGAGAGACAACAACCAAACTCATGTTAAACAGGTTCATACAACATTGAGAACATACATTTTTGAAGGCCATCTTTTTTTTTTTTTTTAAAAAAAGGAAAATGCAGGAAGGAAAAAGTCATGATAAAAAAGATCACAGCAACAACACAAACATATGAATCGACATTCAAGTTCAATTTCCAATTTGACTATAAGAACATCTATATTCAAAATATACTATCAAACTATTTTGCTTTTAGAGAAAGGAAGCATCAAAGCAGTTATCATCTCTTCCTATCTATTAGGAAAAAAATAGAGAAGCATTCATCCCTGGAAGCCCCTCTGGTGTCTCTGAGGGTCTGACCTTTGTTGGCCGGCCATGCTGGACACAGCATGTGCTGGGGGGAGGCGGCCAGCTGGCCAGGGCCGAGGGAGCGGTGTGGGGAGACGAGGGACGATGCGAGCTGGTGGCAAGTCCATCGTCTGGTGCTACAAACAGGTCTGCAGTGCCAAATAGGGGTAGAATTATGTCTTCTCCCAAGCTATTTCTTGGGCAATCTTATCTTTTCTTGGGCAATTCTTTTTTTTTTTTTTTCCAGAAGGAAGGTTTCAAAAATTGCAGCTGTACACCTCAAGGCTTCTTTAGAAAAACATGTTCCTCAGGGCACAATACCATCAGCTTTTGAAAAAAAAAAAATCCCAATAAATAGTGGATCCCTGAAGAAGGGCAAGTATCTAAAGCTGCAGGGCTAGTATCTGCATGTAAACCCTCTCCGAGAGAAATGCAGGGGCGTTTAATGGAGATGTGGGTGTTGGCGAGGACACAGGGATGGGCGGGAAGGGTGTACTTTTCTGCCAGAGAAGGCAGTCCTGTTGCTAGCAAGATGGGAATGCCCTGTTGTGTGATGTTAGGGGGACATGCCCTTAGGAGGCCCAGTTGTTCTCTATGGATCCTGAAGGCTGCGTGCTCCTGCCTGCTGTCCATACCTTGGATGGGATTCAATGTGACATTTGATGGTGCCATTTTGAGTTCCAGGGCACTCATCCTCTCGGGTGATGAGATGTCCCCTCTGCACCCAGTGGTGCATGAGTCTGCTGTCTTCCCCCAGGCAGCCCAGTCTCCTTCACTGGTGTGCATATGAGAAGAGAGAAAACAGGTCACACTGAGTCACGGGCGACTGGAACTTTAGGACCATGCCCTTGGCCATTTCAACATTCAGCTTCTACAGGAGGTCAGTCTCCTACCTCACCTGTCTGGGGCTCCTGGGATTTCCAAGTGCTCAAGATCACTTATTAAGGAGAAGCAATCAGTGCAACTGCTTTGCTTAGAAATACCTTTATTTTATAAAGTCACAGATCATTCTGTAAAGTTTTTTTTTTTTCAAATCACACTTATAAAAAAGATGTTGACAATTTTTAGGAAAAAAAAAGTTGAAAATGTTTCTCATTAAGTCAGGGTTCCACAAAGGTTACATTTATAATATATATATATATTTGTATATTTATAATTTACAGACGAAAAATAGGGAATGGCAAAGCGAAGGCTGCTGCAGTTTAGATCTCGGATACTTGGTCATTTCCCACAAACAGGGTTTCTTGACAGAAGGGGTTAACAAGAACCATCCCAGTGTCTCTGTAGTCGCCATTGGCTGGGGAGCGGGGCTCCGAGAGCTGGTCCTGGGGGAGAGAGGGACAACATGAAGTGAGCAGGACAAGGCTTGCGAGGTGGCTGCTCTTCAAGAGATGAACATTTATTTCAGCATCAAGCACTTGGCATACATTTTCATCATCTGCACCGCCAATGCTGAGATGCTAAGTCCTACTGGCTGTTCTTTCAAATTTCTATAGCAGCATCCAAAGAAGGTTTCCCGTGTTCTGAACCACCCTTGCTGTAGGTTGCCAGCGATGGTGCTGCTTTCCTTGTAAAAGTCAGGGGGACCTTGTCCTGCACAACACACACAGTATAAGGCTGACTGCCCTAGTGGGCAAAAGATGGGCCACTTGGACCCCTGCCTTTTATTCATAGACCTCTGGGAATTTTCTCTGCTTTTTCTTTCTGAACACACCTAGCCTTGCCCACTCTTTTCTTTCCACTCACCTGTTAGAATCTGACAGAAGTCTTCAAGGGTTAATTCTTCCCCCTCCTGAATGCTCCCAGAGCCTGGTCAAAATTATTGCCCCCTTTCTTGGAGCACTGGAAGTACTTAGTGGAACAGATCTGAATTTCCGTGTGACTGTACAATAGGTGCTAAGTGGAAAATCTAGTCTGGATACTTAACCCCAAGGGCAGAAAAGCCTAGAAATAGGCAGTACACTGCCCAGAGGGCACCTGAATGGCTCTGGCAGGGATTTTGCCTGACTGCAGGCATTTGTGGGCCACGAAATGTCTGTGCTCAGATTCAGGCAGCATTACTCATTTAGAAGAAAAACTCATGGCTTATTCAAATTAAAGCAACTAACTTCTCATCACTTTTCAGACCATTAAGAGCAAAGGCTCAACATCAGGCCTAAGTGTACTGGCTTATGCCCCATTGGCTTAGATTTGTCTTCATTTCAAGAATGAAGACACAATTCTTTGAAGTTTATTTTTAAACAGAACATAGGCAGTAAATACTTTTCGAGGAGTACTCATTGTTCTTATGAATTATGAGGTATGAAAGGAAGACATTCCATTGCTTTCAGAAAGCAAGACTGTCCTTTCCGTCTAGTCTTAGTTGAGTCCCCACCAGTGGGGAGGATCTAGGCACAGCCACCTGACCAAGGAGACCAGAGCAGCACCTCAGACAGGACACAGGCTTTTGAGTGAGCTTGGAGGGGATTTGGAGGTTGAGATTTGGCTTGTCATTTTACAGTTTTCACAAAGCAAGTATTTACCGAGGTGACCCATGAGGTTTCACTGAATAAAAAAGAGTTATCTAGAAAATAACCAAGGCGAAAAAGAGAAAATTAAAGGGGGAGAAGAGGAGGCTGAGGAGGAGGAAGAAGAGGAGGGAGAAAAAAGAAAGAGTGGAAGGTTCCCAGGCACCCTGTGGGCACCACAGTTCTGCCCGTGCAGCCCAGATTTGTGTTTGCTGCTTTTCAACCCAGAGGGGGGCAGGGCACCAGAGGAACTTGCTTAGGTGAAGCATTTGGCTGCCTCCAATGTTGGTGGCTAACGGGCAGGAGGACTCGGGATGCGGTGGGGCGCGCCCCAGGACCTAATGATCACTCTGTGTAAGATCGGCGGCACATGTGTGTGCCCAGCTGTCTTCACTCTGGCTCTGGGCTGCCTGCGTTTTCCCTTAAATACTGTGAGCCCGGAGAGTCAGAACAAATTCTAATGTTAAAGCAGAATCAAGAGAGTTGACTGCTGGGAGGGAAACAGCATCTCCTCTGAAGCCAAAGCTAGCTCAGTGCTGTAGGCCCCATGGTGTCCCCTGCTCCTGAGATCACGGCTGCCTGAGGCAGCCCTTCCCACCAGAGCCCTGGCTTGTGTCACACGGCGGCCCTGCTGCTGTGTGCTGGAATGACTAACTGGAATAGTCTATACTCCAGGGCCTTTCCTGCAGTTTGTTCACAAGCACTGTCCTTTGGCTTTGGTTTTCATTTACAAACTTGCAAAGAGAATATGAGAAACCTAGTGGTCAGGGTTCACAGCCCATGCTCACAGCAGGGCCAGCCCTTTGTCAAGTCGCACATGTTTTCACCCACTATAACAGATCCCAGGAGCACTGTGGCTATGCAAAATGTGCCCTGGCTGCACGAAGGCTAATGCCTCCTGCACCTGGTCCCTCTGTTCCCTTGGGGTAAAATTGTTTCCTTGACCGTCTCATCTATTGTGTTAGGCCTCAGGCTGGGTGAGTAGGTACCTTTTGGTGAATGAAATTTATGGTTCATTTGATAGCCATGTGCCAAGTGCCTCCCGTGTACCAGGCACTGTCAACGTACAGGGCTCCTGCCCTCAGATGCCTGCATCCCAGAGGGAGTGCCAGACCACAGACAGGCCAACAGAGGGACAAGCATGCAATGCCGTGGTGACAGCGCTCTGAAGACAAGTCAGCAGGGGAGTGGCCTGAGAACAAAGGTGGGGTCTAATCACAGAGGCAGCTGGGGAAGGCCTCCCTGAGGAGGGGACATTTGAACAGAGACCTGAAGGAAGTGGGGAGGTGGGGGCGTCTAGTAGAAAGAAAGGCATTTCAGACAGGTGCAAGAGCAGAGCTCTCAGGGACTGGGGGCCAGGGTTCCTGTGCGGAGGAAGAGCAAAGACGCCAGTGTGCCTTGAGTGTGGGATCACCGGGAAGTGTGGGGGGGTCAGGAGGTGGGCAGGGGCCAGCTTGCAAAGGGCACAGGGAGGGGAGTTTGGGTTTTACTCACATGCGGAGAGGGGCTATTTGAGAGCTGAGTGATGGCTCTCTGGACCCTGCCTGAAAAAGATCACCTGGCTACTGGGAGGAGGTTCATACTGCAGGAGGCAAGACGGTGGCGGGGAGCCCTGTCTTCAGAGGGCAGCCTGGGGCGGCGGGTAATGGTGCAGGTGGTGAGAGGTGCTTGTCCTTAGGAAGAATCAAGGGGATCTGTCAATAGACAGGGTATGTGTGAGAGGGAAAGGCTCTGCCAGAGCCATGGACATGAGAAACACCAGTGGGGTGCTGGGTTCAGTCCTGGAGATGCCCGTTACACACACGCAGCAGAGGGCTGGCTGTGAAGGTCATGGGTTGGGGAAGCCATCAGGGCTACAGAATTTAGAGTCCAGAGTGCAGAGGTGATGGGCACTGGCAGGGCACTGGCCTGGGACTGGGCACTCCATGGAAGGGAGGTCGGGAGAAGGATGCGGAACAGCAGCACAGGTTGAGAAGGGGCTACAAGAGGTGGGGGCCTCTGCTCTGCCTGTCAACAAATGCTTTAGAGAGCAAGGGAGGGACTGTGCCAATGTTCCTGGCTCAAGGAACAGGGTGAGTGCTCAGAACTGACCACTGGCTTGGCAAGGCTGGAGCAACTGGTTGGGTACTCAAGTCGGGGGAGAGGTACCAACGTGGCATCAGACCAGTAATCATATCTCTCCTAAGTGCCACGATGAGCACACACAGTTGGCTGGGACCATGCGGCAGGAGAGCTGAGCCCAGGTGGCAGCTGGGCAAGGTGCCCTTGAGGAAGTGATGCTTAGCCTGGCCCTGGATGATGGGTAGGAGTTGTTGAGGCAGACAGTGGAGAGGTCGGTGGGCAGGGACAGAGGCACTGCAGGAGAGGGACAGAGGTCAGTGGGTAGGGACAGAGGGCACTGCAGGAGAGGAACAGCTCATGCATGGACCTGGAGCTGGTGAGATGCAAACCAGTGCTGTGGAGGAACAAAAAGAAATCCAGTGCGGCTGGAACTTAGCCAAACCGGGAGAGGGGCATGACCAGAGGCCGTGAAGTTGGGCTGGATCTAGGTCCACCTCAAAGGTCCTGTGAAAGACTGTGAATGCTCTCTGAATGAGAGCAATGGAAAGCTACCGAAGGGTCTGAGCATGGGAGTGACCCCAGCTGGGTTTATAAAACTCACCCTGCTACTGCCACGCTGAACCTCTGCAAGGCTCTTCTCAGCTCTCCCTGCCTGCGCTCAGACACCTGCCATCTTTCTCCTGAGCCCCCTTAGTTGCATCCTGGTTGGCCTGCCTAATTTTAATCTGTCTGTTGTTCCATCCATTCATCTATCCTTCCAACCACCCTTCTTTTCCTTCCTTATCCGTTCACTGATCACATGTGAGGTGCTTTCACTCGGCCATCAGCACCATCCTTCTAAAACCGGGCCACCCAACAATCTAAACTTTCAATGGACCTCTATTGCTCAAAACTAACATCCAAACTCCATAATGCCCCATTTGAGGCTGTGCCTCATCTGGCCTTCATTTGGCTTTCCTGCTCCACGCTGGCCTCTGCCCCACGCCTCCTGTGTAGACTCCAGTCAAAGTCCTGGGTTCCAAGCTCAGGGCTCTCGCTGGCAAACAATCCCACCCCAGTGTGTCCTTCTCTTCCTCCGTGGGCTATACCGAGCACACATCCCCATATTTACTCAGGCTATTTCTTTGCTGGAACGCCTGTTAAAATCCATGTATCCATCCTAGCACCTCCCTGGGGAAGGCTTTCCTCTCCTGGGTGTCTGTAATTCTTTGTCTATCACCTGTCTTGTGTTTTTGCTAATTTGTTTTTGAGCAAAGCTGCAGTTTGTCTGAAGCCCTGTGGGACCAAGCAGCCATCTTCACAGTCCCCCCCCAGAGTGACTGCCACAAAACAGGCCCTCACCGAGCATTTGTTGATTGATTTGTTCCCGGAAACGGAAAGTCCCAGGAACAGTGCTTCCCAGACTTTAACGTGAAGAAGCACCTGGGGACGCTACAGTGCAGATCCTGGCTCAGCAGGGCGGGGGCGGGGCCCACCACCTCCTGGGCGATGTGACCCGCGAGCCCCACGTTGAGGACAGGGCACTCAGACATGAGTGTGGCTGTCTGTGGAGCCTGTGTCTTTCCCCGCAGTGAGGCTGCGCGTGCAGGGGACCCTCGGAAGCCAAGGGGCTGGGTACCTCAGAGGTCTCGAGGGACTGGACCTCCCTGGGCAGCTCCACAGCGTGCCTGTTGAAGTAGTCCATGGTGATGGCGTTGTTCCAGTAGCTCAGGTTATGTTCTGGGTGGGCTGTCTTCTTCTTCCTTCTCAAGCAGCACACTGTCAGCAAGACAGCTGTGGAGAGAGTCTGAGTCAGAAAGGAGAGCGAGGGGACAGGATGCAGACATGGTCACATGCTCAGCCTCTCACCCCACTCCTTCACTCGCTCACTTGTTCTTTCAGGAGATATCTGTGTACGTCGAGTACCTACTTTTTGTCAGAAACAGCACAGGTGTTGGGGAAATGGGGTGACAAAAAAGACCAAGGTCCCTGCTTTCGTGAGTCTATCCTGGTGTAAGTGTAGAGGGTACAGATGGGTCAGATGATAAACAGGAAGTAAACAAAATGAATAATGAAATGCAGAGCAGGATAAGCATGATAAGCATTAGAAGAAAATGAACCAGGGACGGGTGGGGGTGACGGTGAGGATCGGGGGGAGGGATGCTGCAGAGTTACCACGGAAGGCTTTCCTCTGGGGCTTCCCTGAGAGCGGAAGCCAGGATTAGGGAAGGAGTCACTACATGCAGGGCAGCCAGTGTGTTCAGCTGTGGAGAGCAGCATGTGCCAGGGCCTGCGGTGGGGACAAGCTGGGTGTGACTGAGGAGAGGACGGAGCAGTGTGCAGACTGCTGAGCCCCGGGGAGCGAGGAGGTGATGGTGCAGAGTGCTGGTCAGAGGCTGCACCCACAGGGGCTCAGGGGCAGTCTGCTGGTGTCTGTGGGTTCTCCAGTGCCACTCACAGGTCTGCACCAAGAGAGAGGCCTTGCTTGGCTGAAGAGCCTGGCACGTGGGCTTGGGCTGCTGGGTGATGAGGACAGTTCTTAGCTGGAGTGGAAGCATGGTGGAAAGAGTGAACTTTACAAAACAAGCCCCTGACTCCCACAGAGGGCCTTGATGGCAGAGGCCTGCAGAACAAAGTCACAGGGTAGAGGTCTTAGCTCCTGATAAAACAGCTCCTCTGGTGGCGGCGGCGGCATCTTCATGAAAAAACTGTGCAAACGTTACATAGAACCTAAGTCCCAGGCATAGTTCCAAGCACATTAGAAATACCAATTCATTTAATTCTCTATCTGACCTATAAGGTCAGTTCTATTTTACAGATAGGAAAACTGAGGCTCAGAGAGATAATGTGTTAATAGCAAACCCAGATTTCTGGACTCCAAAGTCTGTGCTCTTTCCCATCCACAATTCTGCCTCAGACTGGTGCACAAGTGCCCCCTGCACAGAGGGCCCGATCAGGAAGCTTGCTGAGTGTGCTGTGTAACGTGTGACCCTGACGTGCACAGGGTCCCAGGAGAAATGGGAATGTCTGGGTTACCATGATGAGCCAGGTGTGAGCAGAGTGGCTGGGGCAGGTGGATAGGGCCACCCCTAATATCCTGCTGGTACCAGCATCTCGTGCTAGGAGTGCGGCCCTGGTGAGCAGTCCGTAGTGAGCTGTCCAGAGAGGCCAGCACCAGGGACAGCAGATGGCCAACTCCATCTGCAGTGGTCTGAGGGCTCTGCCAGCACTGGGGGTGGGAGCCTGCCAGGGTGGGCAGCACTTGTACAGGCTGAGACCTCAGAGCCCCAGGCCGGGCCCCTGTGGGATAACTGAGGAATTCTGTTGCTTTCTCTGCAGCGTCCAGCCGTGTTGGCCTCTCAACCTGGAAAGGCCTTCGAATAAGGTCAATAGGGTAGGTTTCCATTTCCTCTGATTTGCTGTGATCAAAAAGACTTCTAATTTGCTTATCGTTCTTCTAGACCCCTCTTAAAAACCCTTAAAACACAGAGATTTCTGAATGTTTGTGCCAAGAGGGGTTTTAAACATTAGCTGGTCCAGAACTTTGAAATGCTGTGAGTCTCCTCCTTTTCCTCTCCTTCCTCCAATGAAAGTGAGAAGGGGCTGCTGTGCTCAACCTGAAACCTGCTAATTTCGGCCACTTTCTTATTCCAGAGGAGAAACTGGGCCCACAGTGCCTGGCTGACTCACTACGGGTCACAGCTGTGTGAGTGACAAGGCTGGGACAGGACCCCAAGTCCCTAGTGTCCATTTTTTGTTTGTTTGTTTGTTTTTTAAGAGACAGAGTCTCATTTTGTCGCCCTCGGTAGAGTGCTATGGCTTCATGGCTCACAGCAACCTCCAGCTCCTGGGCTTAGGCCATTCTCTTGACTCAGCCTCCCGAGTAACTGGGACTACAGGCGCCCACCAGAACGCCCGGCTATTTTTTTGTTGCAGTTTGGCCAGGGCCGGGTTTGAACCCACCACCCTTGGTATATGGGGCCGGTGCCCTACTCACTGAGCCACAGGCACCGCCCCCTGGTGTCCTTTTTTGCTTTCTCTGTTCTTCACTGTCACCCCTTTCTTCCTGCTTCTGGAACTGGGCTATGAAATAGCCTGGGGGGGTACAACAAGCCACACAGAGATTTGGGAAGCAGGAAAAGTGCTGTTTCCCAGTTCAGTTCTGGTGGGGTTAGAGCTGTGGTGGGGGATTGTTTGGGACATTTCCCGTGTTGGAACAAACAGAGTGACTCTCCAATCATCAGCTGGTAGGGACACATCTCACTGTGCCCCACAAAACACTGCTGTAGATGCAAAACACAGGCTGGCAGGGGGAACGTGCATTTGTGAGCCAGACCTGTATAGTTTGTATACTTCTCTAAGATAGAAGGCCATCTGTGCCTCTGATCTGTTGGAACAGTCACAAGCAAACAGATTCGAAGTGACAGGTGTGGTCTCAGTTACTGCCTAGTCAAGACAGTGAGAGAGACATAGGGTTTAGAATAGGAATCCAGATAACAACCTATTACTTGAATGACCTAAGGAAGTTACTTAACCTCTTGAAAGCCCCAGCTTCCTCTGGGACGTTCCTCAAGCACGTGCCAGCACTTTCACTAGTCCTGGGCACATAGTAGGTGCTGAACCAGGTCAGTCACTATCCGTGTCCTACATTCTTATACTACTAAGTGGGGCGTGGAAACCCAGAGCAGTGAACTTGCCCAAGGCCATGTTGCTAACCTGGCTGGCAGAGGTTGCAGAATCCAAGGCCTCTGACTCCAAATCCGTGCTCTAACAGCCACACTGCCCTGGCTCTGAAGCATGGGCCTGTTTAGGATGCCAGAGGCAGGACCCTGCCTTGTGGGGAAGGGCTGGCACTTCTGCAGGATGGAAAGGGTGTTCCGTTCCAGGCCTTCTCCCTCCCACACCGGCAGTGCTCCTGGCATGACGATTTCTTTGAGGGGGATTCCAGTGCTTCTCAGGGGCCATTGCCTCTACTTCCTGGAAGTCAGCCTGGCTATAGGGTGAGCATAGGCTAGGAGTCAGAAAGCGCTGGGTTCCAGTCACGGGTGTGCCCACCTGGAAAGTCACTTCATCTCTGATTACTATGGACTTCATAGGGTTGGAGCAAGAATCAAAGAGATCCTGGATGCAAAATGCCAGCGCAATGTCTGACAGACAGCGGGCTTAACTCAGGAAGCTTATCTCCTTGTTCTCGTAGAACTTCCACAAGAGAGATCTACAACGAAAAACTGGGTTACCCGACTGTCAGGTGCTTCCAGGCCAAAGCCCCACCTGGGGCTTGGATGTTCACCATTTCAGTGGTCTGACCACTGACTCATCCGAGGAGGAAAAGTCCGACTTTCAGTCTCTCTTGCCCTCTCAGCAGGGCCCCGGGCTCTTTCCAGACTTGTTTAACCCACACAACTGTCTGAGGAAGCTACTGTTACTATTCCCATGTATAGTAGAGGTAAAGAGGGTAATAAAAGTTAATAACATTGATCACCCAAATAATTGCTGCAACTTAATCCCAGGTCTCAGTGACCTTCAAACTGATGAGCATTGTCCCTAACATTGGCGGGAACATGCGAGGTATATCAAACACAGGGGGTTGGCCACTCCCTGTCCCATTTAGTCTAGAAACTTCTCCAGCTCTGTTTCCCCTAAGGCGACAGCCATCCGACTCTAGAGGAGGTGAATAGGGCTAAGGGTAGGTAAGCTCTCTAGGTGGTCCAGGAAAGGCAATGGGCAACGCCCCTGGCTGTCAGAGGTGAGTCAGGGAGAAGCAGGGTTGCTGACTCTGAGTGGAGGCTTCGGGTACTGTGCTCACATTTCTAGGATGATTTCAGGTGATGGGGCCTAGAAATGGAAATAAAGCCCTAAAGGTCCCCCAAGACCCAACACCTGCTGAAACTGCTCCCTCCCTGGCCTGTTTGAGCACACCTGCGAATCCTAACAGGATGAATAATCATCACTATTTGGTCACTGCCATTTATTGCGCACCTTTCCCATGGTAGACACTGGGATAAGGCCTAACACCTGTCACCTCTGAATTTCCCGAGTCTGTGAGGTGGGTGCCACAGCCATGTGGATGCTCAGATCTGCTGCATGGAGCGTGGCGGATGGACAGTCCTGCTCTCTCCCCATCCTCAGTCCCTACCCAACGTTTGTGCCGAGGTCCTGTTTCCTAGGCTGCTCCCAGCCAAGACTGGCCATGGCAGGTGTACTAGCTCAGGCCTTTTCCTTTGGCAGGAATATTCCTAGGCTAGCACAGGACTCTCCTAAAGGCTCAAGGACTTCTATCAGCCTGGCAGAAACATTCTCAGAACTGTGCTGCAGTCCAAGACTCCCTACCCAGTCCTCCTTCCTGCCCCCTGTCCGTCGTGGGTGTCAGGCTTCCAGTGCAGTCTGGGGCTTTCTCTGCCCACTCCAGTTCCTTCCTGAACATTTTGCTGATGTTTCTCCAGTAATTTTCTTGCATGCCTCATTCTGCCTTAGTGCCTGCCTCTTGAAAGAACTAACACAGCAGGCGCTGGTCCCATTTTGTAGATGGGAAAACATAAAATCGATGATCATGTAATATGTGTGAATCCAAAGGCCAGTGTGGGTAAGAGCTGGGCTTCCGTGCAGCAGTACTGAATTCCGCACACCAAGCACAGCAGACTTCCTCTCTTCCGGCCCACACAGTCAACATCAGAGAAACTGGAGAGGACAGGGAACGATGACACATTATACTTTGGCCCCTTTGTTTTATAGTTTTATAAAAACCCTGAGACCAGTGAGGGGAAGGATTAGTGTGGTGGTGCCAAAGTGAGGGGTGATCCAGGGCTGTGAACAGTCATTTCCCTCCTCCGGAGGCTGGAGGAGGAGGCCATGAGGTGGGGCTGAGGATGTGGAAGGAGGCCGGGTTAGTCTCCTCGGTCTGGTTGCTCAGCCTGGTGGGTGGGATATGCCTGCAGAAGCTCCTGGAGGACCCGCCAGGGGTGCTGGCCGAGAAGCTCAGGGAAGAGCTGTTGATGTGGGCATGACACTGTGTGGCCAGGGTGCACCTATGGACAGCCCGGCCTGCCCTGAGCATCTTCCCCTCTTCGTCCCACTCATCCATAAGCGTCAAGGAGATAAGCCTCCTGGCTGCACTTCCTCTAGCCCCAATCTCTCCTACTCTTTTCCTTACCTTGCTTGGCAAGAACTACTCTGATCCAGAGTTTTCTTATATAATAATTACAAAATAATTTAGGGCAACAGTTCTCAGCCTGTGGGTCCAGACCCCTTTGTAACAATGAAAATACACCCTGCATATCAGATATTTACTTTATAATTCATAACAGTAGAAAAATTACAATTATGAAGTAGCAAGAAAATAATTTTGTGGTTGGGGGTCGCCACAACTTGAGGAAGTGTATTAGAGGGTTGCGACATTAGGAGGCGCTAGGCGCTGATTTAGGGCATGTGAATGAAAAGGCACACATGTACATTCAGATCTAATCTCCGCCGAACAACGAACATCGCCAAGAATCACTGGGCATGAAGGCACGTGATCTCTGTGAGTGCCTCACTAGTGCCCCACCTTCTGCAAGCCACCCAGTGTGCCTGGACCTTGAAGGGTCTAGGGTCAGAGAGGGGAGCCAGGCTGAACTTGACCTGGTGATGACAAAGATTTGTAGCTGGCCCTGTTTCCTGGCTTCACCTCCAGACAGACCCATCTTCTCCCAGGGAGGGTGGGTGAAGACATTCTCAGGAATGGGCATGACACATGATAGAAAGACAAAGGGGCTCACTAGAGCCGCAGAACAGATGCGCCAGGAAACTCTGACACTGATAATGGCAGGTGCGGGCTACTCAGCACCAGGCCCAGAGGCTTCTAGCAAGGATGTGGGCTGTGTGTGTCCTGATGGTGGCAGCAGAGACCAGCTCAGGAGCCACCTGGCTGCCTTGCCCTAACTGAGCATGGACTGAATCCAGTCAATTTCAGTGCTCAGCACATCTGAAGCTGTGTGGGGCTGAGAGTATCCGGCAAGGCTCAGTAGACAAAGCTTTTCTCCCTGGCACACACACATCCTGACCACAGGGCTGCATTCTGGAAAGGCAGAACTGTTGCTCTCCTTCCATGCATAGGCCTGGGATCCACTATGCGCACCCCCTGCTTCTACCTGGAGCACAGGGCCCCAGCACTGAGGCCATCTCAACTCTGACTTTGTGCCTGCAGGAAAGCAGGGCAGAGGCCAGTGCTGGTCTGAAAAGCCAGATAAGAGGAAGCTGATGCATGCACTTTGCTACCAGCTCAGACCGCCTGAAATAGCTGGCAAACGGGCAAAGAATGGCACCCTTCTTTGAGGTCTATAAGTAGCTTTCAGATAAATGGAGCTACAGGGGCCTTAGACCTGGAAGAGGTCTGCTTGCTTGATGACCAGAGGGGGACCAGGCTATGAAAACAGCCCCAACAGGTAGGATATTTACCGAGAGAGTACAAGGCTCTGAAGCTGGACATATGCCCTTCTACCTTAATGTCCCTCTCATTGGGGCCTTCACAGGGTTAGCGCTGGTCCCACAGGAGTCAGGGCCATGAGTCGAGGTAGGGAGCTGATGCGGAGGCAGCCAGGGCCGAGGTGAGAGCGGCTCACGGAGCCTCCCCACACATGGTCGGAAATGCAAGATGGACACCACAGGAGGTGGGTGTGTGGTTCCCAAGGGCTACCGAAGTTTATTTTGAACACAACTTCATATCTTTCATTACAAAGTAGCATGCTCCACCCCCGGCATCTGAAGGCTGCTTTCAGGGAGCCACAAGTATTCCTGAGGTACAGTTCCAGGCAGTGTCCTTGCTCCTGCCTTGGCTGACATTTTTATGCGTGGTGTGGGAAACCCATGGGTTTTCCAGCTTTGCAGCAAGATAGGATCGATTTTAAACTCATACATAACAGAAGGGCTGGGGGAGAATTAGGGGTCCCTTTAGAATTGCAAAACCCAGGTGGGTGTGGGCGGTGGGGGGTGCAGATGGGAAGGGGGTGCTGGGAGTTGGGGAGGGAGCCACACCACACATCTCGGGTTCTCTAATGCTTGGCACCGCACCTGGCATGCAATGCGTACTCGGAAAGTACTGCATTTAATCAAACAGCTTCTGCACCACCGGGTCTGGACTGACTCACTGTGTGACCAGGACCCTGGGCGAGTTGCTTCACCTGGCAACTTCCTCCCCATGTGTAAGGTGTGGATGATGGTCAGAGCCAGCAGGATGGTGGTCCTGGCATCTTGGCAGTGTGTTTGCTTGCTTCTGTTTTTATTTTATTTTTCTGACAGGTCTAAGAAGGGAATGATTAAAAATAGGCACTCACTTTGTAAACCAGAGCATCCTAAACACATGTAAGAGCTAGAAAATTCGAAAGCTGCCTCTCCTGTGCTACCTTCTCAAGTATGAAGGCAGCCACGGCGAGGCAGGAGCCTTGGGGAGGGAGGCTCATGGAGCCTCCCCACACATGGTCGGAAACACAAGATTGACACCAAAGGAGGTGGGGTGTGTGGTTCCCATTATTAATATTACCGTATTAATAATGTATTGGCTAATAGTGCTACATTTTCTCATTATCATTCTTCTGTTTTAGAAGTTGACAATCACAGTAGTAAAAATATATGTGTGTTTCCATGACAGACAATAAAGCTGCTTTCATTAAAAATGAAACATGGGGCTGGGCGTGGTGGCTCACGCCTGTAGTCCTAGCGCTGTGGGAGGCCAAGGCAGGTGGATTTCCTGAGCTCGGAAGGTTTGAGACCAGCATGAGTCAGAGTGAGTCAGAGTAAAAGATCCCGTCTCTACCAAAAAAAAAGAAGACACCGGGCGTTGTGGCAGACGCCTGTAATCCCAGCTACTTGGGAGGCAAAGGCAAGAGAATCACTAAAGGAAGAAAGAAACAACAACAACAACAACAACAACAAAAGAAACAAACTCTAAACTAAGAAGAGTGAAAGCCAGCTGAAATAAAAAAGCAAAAAAAAAAAAAAAAAAAACCAAAAAAAAGTTAAAAAAAAATGAAACATGCAACTTGCAAACATTTTCACTTTTCCTGAATTGTGCCCTTAAGCAGAAGCAGGTCACCCACCCCTAACCCAGAAAGTTTGCTTTGTTCATCAACCCAAAGAAGAGAAAACCGGGAGAAGTGGTTCCTGAAAAGAATCCAGACTTCAGATTGAAAAAGATCTTGGAGTACAAGGCCAGATGGAAATCATGGTTCATGTTAAAGGCTCAGCCTCCTGTGCCAACACCCATGGCATGAGGAAAGGCTAGGAGACGCAGATTGACAGCCTCCCCCGTAGGAACCTTTGGGGCTTTGTTCCTCTTGAGATCAGGGCAAGCCCATGGTGTGACTTGAAACCACCAGCTGCCTGAACACGACCAAAGTGTCCAACATCTGCTCCCTCTGTTGTGACCAGGCAAGTGTGGGACGTGTGCCCTCCTGGGGCACAAAGGGGAGGCTCCTGGAGGAGGCAGATGGGCCAGGCCCAGGGCAAATGGGCCTGTGAAGAAGACTTGAAGAGGCTCGGTGCCTGTGGCTCAACGGGCTAAGGCGCCAGCCACGTACACCTGAGCTGGAGGGTTCGAATCCAGCCCGGGCCGCCAAACAACAATGACGGCTGCAATCAAAAAATGGCTGGGTGTTGTGGCGGGCACCTGTAGTCCCAGCTACTTGGGAGGCAGAGGCAAGAGACTCGCTTGAGCCTGGGAATTAGAGGTTGCTGTGAGCTGTGATGCTACGGCACTCTACCCAGAGTGACAGCTTGAGGCTCTGTCTCAACAAAAAAAAAAAAAAAAAAAAAGAGAAGAAGA
>CAUYRH010138828.1:0-56328 GCA_963574655.1 Perodicticus potto | reverse complement strand
CGGGCTAAGGCGCCAGCCACGTACACCTGAGCTGGCGGGTTCGAATCCAGCCCGGGCCCACCAAACAACAATGACAGCTGCAACCAAAAAATGGCCGGGTGTTATGGCAGGTGCCTTTAGTCCCAGCTACTTGGGAGGCAGAGGCGAGAGACTTGCTTGAGCCCAGGAATTGGAGGTTGCTGTGAGCTGTGATGCCACAGCACTCTACCCAGGGCAACAGCTTGAGGCTCTGTCTCAAAAAAAAAAAAAAGATGGAGATTTTACCTCTTTTACATTTACATAGATGGAACTGGAACATATCCTCCTTAGTAAAGTATCTCAAGAACGGAAGAAAAAATATCCAATGTACTCAGTACTACTATGAAACCAATTTACAATCACTCACAGTTTCATATCAAGAATGGATTACAAATATGGCCCAAGATGAAGGAGGGAAGAGGAGGGATGGGAGGGGAGGGGGAAGGTCAGATCGAGGGAGGGTGAATGGTGGGATCACACCTATGGTGCATAATGCAAGGATACATGTCAGATTTATTACTATAGAGCCTAACTGTCTTAACACAATAATTAAGTAAACAAGATGAGGTATATATTAACCAGTGTGATGTAAGCATTCTTAATTCTATATGAAATCAGCACATTGCACCCCATAAATGCATTAATGTTTATATGATCTATGTGTGAAGGAGAAGGAGACGAAGGAGGAGGAGAAGGAAAAGAAGCAGCCCAGTTTTCTGTAGTGAGGAAAAATAAAAAATCCTGGTGAGTAAGTTGGGAGGGAAAGCGAGGATGCAGAGACACAAACAGATTTATAATGTCAGGAAACAGTCCAAAGCCGAGAGCCCAGAGACAGAGATAGAAAAATCTGAACATCCAGTGTTGTTTATAGTCTGTAATAGCATTCTGAGTGTCCCAGTGGATCTCAGACAGAGCAGTGGGGCCTTGGGAACTAGAGTCTAGGACTGATAATCAGCAGCATTTTCAGGAGAGGGGATTTGTATCCACAGTCAGATGCTCAAGCAGAGTTTCCACCAGAGTTGTTTCTGAGGAGAAAAGTATTAGACTCCCTTGACTGCGCACAGGAAGCAAACCTAGGAAACAAATTATATTTGAGATGGGCTCAAATATATTTCAAATGGGAATACTGCATAGAAGTACATAAAGAAAAATGAGAACAAACAGCTTGTACTCATGTTAGCTGAGGAATCAGAGGTGATGGCGGTGAGCTGGGTCTCTCGGGAAGATGCTGAGACTGGGAGTTTGCAAAACCACCATGATGATTGTGCGTCCACAGCGCACCACACACGGTACCAAGCGCTTTACTCACGATATCTCACCGATGGCTCACCACCGTCCTACGTCCTGGGAGGTAGCTGCCTCTGAGAAACAGACTGTGATTAAAAGCATGGATTAGGGAATCGTACTGCTTGGCTTCACATCCCAGCATTGCCATCTTAGGAAGCCAATATCATCCCTTTGTGTCTGAGTTTCTCTGCCACTAAATTTCAAAGGATAATGGCAGCAACTTCATAGGGCCTCTGAGAAGAGTAAATGAGTCCATGTGTATGAAGTGCTTAGAAGAGTGCTAACCATTCAGTTCGTAATAGCAACAATTATACTATCATCCCCTTTTACTAACAGACAGTCATCAGGAAGTCAGAGAACTCTAGTGAGTAAGTTGGGAGGGAGAGAGAGAGGAAGCAGATATACAAACAGATTCCTAGTTCATCTTGGGTAAAAACTAGAAGCTGAGAAATATTTCAGTAACTTGTCTAAAGTCATAGAGTGGTAATATGACATACCTGGGGTTTTAATCCACATATTTTCTCTGGAGCTAACCATGCCAGGTGCCAAACCATGATCAGATGCCAGAAGGATCACACTGGCAAGCACTATAGGATAGTCTCCCAACCTGAGACCAAGAGAACCATGCCTCCAGTGCTCATGTCCTGGGGTAGTACACTCCCACGTTGAATCTGGGGTGGCTCTGAGACTTGATATGACCAAAAAGAGAGGAAAGAAATAAGGCATTGCCGGTTCTAAACCCGATCCTCACTGGGGCCTGGAAGTTTCTACTTTGCCACCCTGAGCTACCAGGGATTAAGTCTGATCCCAGACAGTGATGGACAGTCTACATCGAGAGATCATGTGAAGAGGGAAAAGGCTCAGCCTTCCCAGAAAACCAGCTGAGCCCATCTTTCTGGCCACTTCCTCAAGGCACCAGACATATGAATGGATACATCTTGGACATTCCTGCCCCAGCCACCTTCTGACTATATCCCCACAGGAGATCCCAAGCAAGACTAGCAAAACAACCATCCGGCTAGGCAACAGTGGTGACAATTCATTGTTTTAAGCCTCTATGTTTGGGGCTATTTGTTATGCAACAATACACAACTGAAACACTGACTTAGTAAGAAAAGACTTAGTGGGAACAAATCTTTAACAACGTAATACTAAAAGCCAGAGTGACCATCCCATCCCAGAAGCAAGCTGCATTGAACACAACCACCCATGCTCTGGAGTTCACCCAGCCAAGTGCAAGTCCAGCCATTACCATTCACTAAGTCACTCAGTGTGTCAATCTCAACAGGAGTGTTACCCATCTCATAACATTATACAATAGTAGTAATTCAATGATATAATCCCTACTAATGAGATGATAATAGTGCTGGACACATAGTAAGAAATAAACCAAAAATTAGCTACTTTTTTCTATTATGAAGAAGAATATTGTACTCTTCTGGTTGCAATTGAATTGGCAAATGCAAAAAATTGGATTGAGCTGAGAAAAACAGGAAGAATCATTAAGAGACAAAGCTTGAAGGTCAGCAGAGGTTAGTAGAATCCCTAATTCTTGCTTCTAGCTCTGGCAAGAATAATGCCACTGGAAATTCGTATCACTTTCTTTTGCTTTAGGAAATTGCAGTGCACAGTATTGTAAAGATGTAATTATTAAAAGATTTGACAAGATCAATAAAAATTAATAAAGAGGAGAGGATCACAAGCCATCTCTTACAAGTCCCGTCCCAAGTTACTAATGCAAAAAAGCATTGTTGCAGAGAAATGTGTTGTGGAGAGCATTTTTCCCCCAAGAGAAAAAGTCATTTTTTATTCAGACACAAAGAGGTATGTAACTCCTTTCATACAAAGAGGGTTAAAATTTCCACAATAATGGAAGAATATTGAGCTCCCAGAAATAACTCAGCAGCCAAGGGAAGCTCAGACACAGACTCTGAGTTACAAGAGTGCAGCTGAACTGCCATCACCAGGCTGATGACTAGATAAGGGACACCAAAAGCTTTCCTTAGAAATCAGCACAGATTCTAAAGATTACTTTAAGCTAATGTTGAATCGATGCTGATGCCATTCGAGGAAATAAAGAGACAACGCAGGCTGGACAGAACAGAATAATCACCTGCAGAGATGAGACCTTCGGCAAGCGGAAGAGAGCACTGCTCTTTGCACCTGCCATTTACCCGGCATTGCTCCATCAAAGATGTATAGTCCATTGGAAAACTTTCCTTGTTTCGGGAGAGACCCCCTCCTCCTTTCTCCACCTCTGATAGATGGATTTCTGGGTTGCATAAGCTCTACCTCATCATTTGAATCTTAGGATTCTGCTTCCCAGAACTGGCAAAACCAAGATTGTAGCCCACTCTCTAAATTCTTCCTTATAGAACTTCTTTGCTTCCATCTAAAGTGCTGCAAGTTACTCAAGAAGGCCAGTAATCATAGAAGGCAGCTGTAGTAATTGTGGAAGAAGCCCTAGGCTAGAGGTCAAGAGAGCGATTCCCTCACCAAACGCTTGCTGAAGGCTGGTGTGAGGCAGGGCAATGCCTAGGAATGTGAGGAATTACAGAAGACCAGAGAGACCAGAGCCCCTGCTTCTGCTTTCATCCATCATGCCTAGCACAGGGCTGGGTGTACAGCAGATTTGCAACAAATGTTTGCTAAACCAAATTAATCTTGCCCCTAGTTAACAAATCAGTTTCCCCCTTAGATGTTTACATTGCATCTCTCATTTAAAAAAAAAAAAAAGTTTAATGAATTAAAACAGCACTGATCAACCTTTAACATGCATAGAATTCCCTGAAGATCTTGCAAAGATGCAGATTCTGAATCTGGGAAGGGCTGGAAGTTGCATTTCTTTCTTTCTTTTGTTTGTTTTTTTTTTTTTTGAGACAGAGCCTCAAGCTGTTGCCCTGGGTAGAGTGCCATGGCATCACAGCTCACAGCAACCTCCAACTCCTGGGCTCAAGTGATTCTCCTGCCTCCGCCTCCCAAGTAGCTGGGACTACAGGCACCTGCCACAATGTCCCCGGCTATTTTTTGGTTGCAGCCGTCATTGTTGTTTGGCGGCCCAGGCTAGATTCAAACCCACCAGCTTAGGGTATGTGGCTGGCGCCTCAGCCGCTTGAGCCACAGGCGCCGTGCCATGGAAGTTGCATTTCTAATAAACCTCCAGCATTGCTGGTTCGTGGACAGTACTTTGAGTAGCAACGGGTCAGATGATCTCTCAGGGAGAGACTCTGGATACAACTGAGGAGCCCTCCAACTGCATGTTTTTTAAGTATTGAAAACAACAGAGACTGTATCTGTGGAAGGGGGCTGGGCGTGGTGCCTGGGATAGATCCAAGAGGTTGGCAGAGGCTTCTCTGGGGGCCAGCAGGAAAAGCCCACTCTTTGTCACAATGCACAAACAAAGCATTTGGTGTCTGTAAAAAGAATCACCAATAATTTTGTTGGCTCAAAAGGCTCTGTCTCTTAATGATTCTTCCTGTTTTTCTCAGCCCAATCTAAGAGAATGACAAAACAGCCCTAGTGAAGGTCAGCAGAGGTCAGAGAAGTCCTTGGAGAGGATTGCTTTTCAGCCCACACTGTGGGGAAGGGAGGCTGGTAGAGACCCACCTTCCATCTGACCCTGTTCTTTGGCTAATCCAGCCCAATACCGGCCATTACTATTACTTTGCCCCAAATCAGTTCCACCCAATTCGTTGCAAATATTGTGTGCAACACGGTGCCAGAGGCCCCAGATGAAGCTCAGATAAAACAGGGCCCCCAGGGCAATCTAGTTGCTCATGATCTAAAAGGAAAGGAATCGTGCAGTCACAAGAAGGCATGTTAGAATGCAAAATGCAATCAAGAACACAAGAAAAAGATCCACAAGCACAAGAAAATAATTAGAGATGGGAGAGATCAAATTTCCTTAAAGGTATCAAGGAAAACTTCAGTCCTGGTACTGTGGCTCATGCCTGTAATCTTAGCACTCTGGGAGGCTAAAGTGGATAGATGATTGAGCTCACAAGTTCGAGACCAGCCTAAGAAAGAGTGAGACCCCCAACTCTACTAAAAATAGGTAAACTAGCTAAGAGTTGTAAAAGGCACCTATAGTCCCAGCTTCTCAGGAGGCTGAGGCAAGAGATTGTTTGAGCCCATGAGTTTGAGGTTGCTGTGAGCTAAGCTGACACCACAGCACTCTAGCCTGGAGCAACAGAGTGAGACTCTGTCAAAAAAGAAAGAAAGAGCAAGAAAGCTTGTTTCATGGGGAAGGAGACATCGGAAACTCAAAGATGGGTATGGGCTCCTTGATGACGATGGAAATGGGGGCATACCAGTAGGGGGTAGAAGAGAAGACACAGGAGAAAGAAGGATGTGACTACATGCAACAAAGGGTATTTGCGGGGGAATGGCCTATGGTGGAGGGGCTGGGACATCCAGTGGGGGTTTTCATCTTTGGTTCCTTAGGCCTCCCTCACCCATATTTAGAGGCAAATAAAGGCATCCATCCCCACTCCCACAGCACACACACTTCCCTAGCTCATCTTCACACCAGCAGAAATGGGGTTAAGATTAGCCACACAAGTCATTTATTCAACAATTTTCTACTGAGCCCCTCATATGCATGAAGCTCCAAAAACATAGCCCAGGAGAAGGCAGGAAAGTTCCTGAGAACTGGACGAGCTAGAAGTGAAGTGAGATGGTAGAGGGAATATAGGAACAGAGACATCCCGGGTGCAAATACCAGCGGTGAGTCCTGAATGGAAGATTTCACATCTTTGGGCCCTGGATTCCATCTCCCTGGTGAGAATAATTATATTCTTTCCACAGGGTTGTTGTAGAAATTAACCTGGGGGAGAGGGGGGGACTTCAAACTGCACTGGGCACCCGGTAGGCAGTCATTGTTCATTTGTTCTCTATTCAGCCACCCAGAGAAGGGACTGGAATGCCTAATCTGCAGGGTCTCGTTCTGCTTGGGTGGCTCTAAGACTCTGCGGCACCTGTAACTGTGCCCACTGACCGGGGCTCTGGCACATCTCAGGGAGTGAGGCTCCATCACTCCCTGAACAAGCAGCTTCCCCCAGGGTGGCCTGACATGAGGTCAGTGGGATCCAACAGCCATCAACCCGGCGGCTGCCCTCGCTGGATGTGGCGCCGGCAGGCCAGGCAGCATTTCAGCTGCTCAGCTTCCCCAGACCAGCTTCCACACCACTCTCCTGACCCGTTGCCATGACAGTGAACCCCAAGAGGCACCCAGGAGCATCCAGAGCTGTAGAGGAAGGTACCATTGATCAGAACCAATATGACTCAGTCTAGGTTGATTGCAGGGTCCTGGAGCAAGAAATAACAAGAATGTAAATTTGCCGAACACTTTTTTTCAGGGTTAGACAATATGTTATGTGCTTTTCTTCAAGCATCTCACTTCAGATTCATGACGACACTGTGAAATAGGGATTCTCACTTGTCCTAACAAAATAAGAAACTGAGGTTCAGAGAGGTGAATATCAATGTCATTGTCACTCAGATATTAAGTGGCAGAGCCAGGACATAATTGTACCCCAAAACCCTCCCACAGGATATACAATTGCAAAGACTGACCTTTCATCCATGTGCCATTGTCTTCCCAACCCCTTGAGCCTCCACAAAAGCTGGTGTAATTTTCCTGCCTTTGCCTGAATATTACTGAGACCTCAAGGGAGCAGCTCCAGAGAGCTGGGTCTCTACAGGATTCCTCAGAGCCAAGGTCAAGTCACCCCAACAATGGGCTACTCAAACAGCTGCCAAAAGAAAGAGGTTCTGGAATTTTCTAATGTTATCCCAATTTCCAATATTCTGCCTGTTTTTCTCAAAAATATGAAAATTCCAAGATTTTGGCCTCTACCCTAACACATCTCCCAAATGACCTATTGGATAACATCTGTCAGACTCTGCTGTCACAATAGTTGTTTGTTAAGAGCATGGTGCTCTTTAGACAGGCACAGGGTAGCTACAGGTAAGCTCTGGCTCTGCCAGACTGGTAGGGGAACCTCCAGGACTCCAAAAGAAATCAGTCGTATTCCTAAACAGCTCCTGGGGAACTCCACAAAAGAACAGCTTGGCGTTCCTTCCCTGCTTCTCACCACCCTTCCCATGACTGCTGATGCATTGAGCCAAAACACTGGGAGCCCCTGACATGGGAAAATCCAGCTAGCTTCTGTGGCCCCAGACATCTGGATTCCCTAACCCCAGGCAGCTAGCTCTGAGAGGAGCCAATGGGCGCAAGGATTCTTGGGAAAGCATTTGGAGGGACTTCTGCCAAGCTTTCTCCCTCCTGAACAAACACATGTCCTACTCTCTAGGGGTCAGAAAAGCCATGTTTATATATGCTTAGGTCATTCAACTGATTAATTAATTAACTCCTCAGGTGGCCTTTGGCTGCTAAAGCTGGGGGGCCTCAGATATCGTATCTATAAAATGTAAGAACTAGAGAAGTTGATTTCCAAGGTTGCTTCCTGCCCTGGACCTTGATGAACAGGATGAAAATGGGAAGGACTTGGCTCCAATACTGGCCCTGCTCTGCCCATTTCTGAACCTTGGTTTCCTGGTATAGTTAGATGAGGGTGTGGACTAAGTGATCTCTGAGTCCTCCACAGCTCTGTCATCTCAGAACCCAGAACGCACCCTTGACATGACCCCTTGTCTGATATCCTGCATCATCCCAATAATCCAATCCTGTCACTTTCAAGACTGACCCCATCTCAGTATCTCCATTGTCACTGGCTAATTCAGACTGCCCTGATCTCCTGCCCAGACCCCTGCAATAGCCTTCTGATTGGCCCAAACATCCGCTACCTCCTCCCCAACCCATTCTCCAGGGCTAATGTTGCTTTTTGAAACACACACATGTAATCACATCAGCCCGCTGTTGGTATGTGATTCCCATTGCTTTTAAGACAAAGAACAAAACGCTTGGTGCAGCCTGCAGGTCTCCACGTGGGCTTCTTTCACCTCGTTCCTGGACCAAGCTCCTCATCCCAGTCTTTGTTCTTTGTCTAGAATGCTGATCTATCTCTATTCCTCCCTATCTCACCCCATTTTCATCTGGCCTATTTCTTCTCTTCCTGATCTCACCCCAAGCATCTCTGTTCAGGGTTCCTCCTGCAAACACACCTGGCTGGCTCAGATTCCCTGGGTAGACTCTCCCCATGAGACCATCATCTTTCCTACACACCATTCTTATCAGTTTCTATGTGGTGTGCAGTGATGACACTGTTTTCTCTCATTCTCACTCACCCCCATGGTTTATATTCAATAACTAACCCCAAGATGGGCAGAGCCAGAGTGGATGTTCTGCCCTTAGGAAGCCCCTAAGGAGAAGATGGCATCTCTTCCAACAAACCCTGGCAGAGACCAGGGCTAATCTCAGTCTGATCGAAGGCTTTGAAGCTCCTAGGGAGACATCCTGCTGACTGCTAGAAAACTCTGCCCACGGCAAGCGTGTGACATAAAGTCAACTGTGGGCTGTTCTCAGAGTTCTCAGAGGTCATTCCAGCTGAAGGTGCTCAAAAGTTCACCCCAGAACCCTCGTGAGCTGGCTGGCCTCCCAGCCAGCAGGCAACACAGAGAAATGGCTCCAGAGCATCAGACTGGGAGGGGAGCCAGAGTTTGTGCCATGAAAAGCCAAGATGACTAGGTGGATTCTTTGGAAATGTCTGAAGTTCCCTTTCCCCTAGCTTCTTCACCAACTGACTTGCACCAAATATAGCCTTCTCCTCCAGGAAGTCTTCCTGCACCTCCCATGTCTGTGCTTCCACACCCCTGGCCATCCCTTTAGCGTCGGTACACTTGGAGAATTTATTTCCACATCTTTCTCCCCCAGCGAACTGAAGGCTGCCTGAAAGTGACTTAGTGTTTTTCATTGTTTTATCTCCATCACCTGCGAGCACAGCTACCACTTGAAAAAACTCTGTCAGTTTATAGATGAGGACACTAAGTCCCAGGAGGAAGAATGACGTGTCCCCTGAGGTCACCTAACATGTCTCTCTCACTGACCCAGCGGAATATAACCCAAGTCTCCCTCTTCAAGTTGACATCCTTCCCAGTTGCCTCTGCCTTCATAGAGAGGGGCCCTACTTCTGACTCCATGGAACAGAGCCTCCAACAACTCTCTGGTAACGGCTAATCACCCCTTTATCAGGAGGTTCCCAGAGTAAGATGCAGGAAGCAGCTGTGGGCTGTTGCAGCCCCCACCCACCAGCTGGAGAGGCTGACCCTCCTCAGCACCAAGATGAGTAGAGGATCCAGCCTCACTTCTAGCAGGAGATGACCGATAGTGGCAATCCCTTCCTTCCCTTCCTTCTCTGCACATAGAAAATCCATCTTCCAGGACATGGAAGTTATGGTCCCTGTCCCCCTCCCAAGCCCCAGTAAATGCTTTCTTAGAATCAACCAGCATTTACAAAGTATGGAATCTCATTTGGCCATTCAACCCCAGATCATGGCTTCTTGAGGGCAAGGAAAGACTTAAAATTTGGATCATAAAATATAGTATCTGGCCAGGGTCTGAGCCCTGCTTCCCTGTGTCCCACGCATATCTCTTCATTCCACTTCACTGGATTCTGGCCCTGGCAAGAACCCTCCTGGGTTCCCCTCCAAACTTGAGAACACAGCTGAGAAGTTTTGTTCATTGACAGGAAGGAGCATGTCAAGACCCGAAGCACAAATCAGATCACCTCACTTCCCTGCTTGAAAGGCTTCAGTGGCTTCACATGACCCATCCTACAGGATGTGGGCCCCTGGTACCCGGCTTTTTCTCCAGCTGCAGCCCCTCACACAGCACTTCCCAGTTGTTCTGTCACCTTGTCACCCCACTACAGGGCTGTTGTCTACCTCTTTGCCTGGCCAAATGCTGCTCATCCTTCAGAATGCCTTCCACCACGTCCCCTCACACACAGCCTCCACAGCCCCCTGGACTGCTGGATTCCCATGCAGCTCACTGTGTTTGCTCATCTCATCTCTCCAGCCACCTCCACCATAAACTGCCCTGGGGCTGGGATCGGCACTGTTTCCACCACCATTGTATTTCCATAGGAAAGCTTTGTCATCAGCAATATTGATTGACAGGTGAGGACCATTCTCCTCCACATGTCCTGCTCCTTGACTCAGTAGAACCACAGAGGCCACCCAGCTGGACCCAGCAGGCAGCAGGTGCCAGGCTGTAGTAGGAACAGCTTGTGGAGAAGGCGCTAACACTGCTTCACGGGACTGTCCATCCGAGAGAGCTGGTGTTCCAGTCTCCATATCAGTCCAGGATGCATGTGGACACGGAAGTCTTCATCTCCCTCTGATCACCGGCTGGACTTCCTGTGCCTCCTTAGGGCTAAGGGCCCAGCAGGCAGGCCGGTGGGTGGTGGGGCTGCCACACGCTTCCACCCCCAGTACATATCCTGTCACTGCTTCTTCTGGCAGGATGTTATTGCAGAGTGTGGGGCTGTTATTGTCAGCAGATGGGTTTTCCTGAGCTCATTAAAGGGCCTCTGCCCTTTCTCCAGGACCGACCCCCCCCCTTTCCTCTGTCCCTGATCAACACTGAGGGAAAGGAGTCTCGGGGCAACCCAGGCGGAGCAAAACAGCTCCCCTTCCTCCCTCTGCTTTTCTACCTGGCTGGCAGATGCCTCTGATCACAGATGGTCCTGGCTCCCATCTGAGTGTTTTTGTGCACCCAGGCATCAATGGCCATGGGCTAATCCAACCCTCATAGCACTTATGTAAGATAAATGTTATTATTAACCTCTGTTTTACAGCAAGCTGGGACTCAGAGAGGTTCAATGATTTGCCCAAGGTTCAATGATGTGCCCAAGTTCACATAGCAAGAAGGAAACAGAACAGGAATTCTAATAGACAAATTCCCTCTCGCCATCCCCTTGCTACCATGAACTAGTTTTCTCTCTATGTTAGTGGAGAACTGCAGTGAACTGAGGGGAAAAGTCTTCCCAGGAGCCAGCATTTCCCTAAAGGGAATGTAAAGGTCACAGGATCTTTCCTCATCCCTGGGAAAGAGCTAAGATGGAATAGTGAGATAACTCCCATCTTGTGTTTGCTTAGACCTCAACCAAATCCAGGCACTTGCACCCCTGCAGGCAAGAGGCAGTCAGCTCCTCATCATTCGTGGGACTAGACAGAAGAAGGATGAAAATAATCAAAAACTGGAAATAATGACAAGTTGAATTTCACTTGAGTAAAGTTTTATTGGACAGAGCAGAAATGTAGCAGCCGAAGACCATGGTTTCTTGGAAGTTCAGCTCGACTACTGATAATTAAGTTGGCATATCATGTACACATACATCTCAGTACATCACCCCTTCTATGGACCTCACTTTCCTCAGCTGGGAGTCGGGGATTACTACCTTCTCCATTAGGGTGTATTCTGCAAATCCAACAATTCCATGTGCATGAAAGTGTCTTGTAAGATGAAACATGCAATATGTGCCTCAAAGGTCAGCTGAAAAAATTAAACACATTGATACACAAGCACTTAGCATAGTGCCTGGCATTCAAACACTGGTTTCATTACTGCTGTGATGTTCTGCTGAAGTTGTGTTGCAGTCCTCTGTGCAGCTGACTTGGGGTGCAGCGGAAGCCTGTGCCAACTGGATCAGGAGTAGGAACCTCCCTGACTCTCACAGCCAGTGCCTGGAAATTATACCACAGAAAGAAGCAGAATCAACACCTCCCTGCCACAAATAAAACAGATGGGCAGACAAGAGATTCTCTTAGAATTAAGATGTGCTGGGAAGAACGGATCTACCCACAGTGGCATTTCGTTACCACCAAAGCAAAGTGTTCTGGACACTTATCCGATGCCTGTATAGTCATACAAAGCTCCTTACTTACCCACATTATCTCAATCAGTCACTGGCATGTCCCCAGAAGGTGGAAACTGTTAACAATTCCCACTTTACAAAGGAGACTGACTTTGAGAGGGGTAGTGACTTGCCCGAACTCACACACTTAGTGGTATGATTGAACCCCAAAAGGAGGAGTCCACAGCCTACTTTCTCAAAAACAAAGACCAAGCCCATAGATCAGGGCTAAGTGGCTTGGAGCAAGGACTTTACCTTTCTTAAATTTCTACTTCCCTTACCTGTGCCATAAGTACACATAAAAGCTCACCTCGCAGGGCTGCTGTGACCATTAAGGCCTTTGGCCACAGCCCCAGCACAATGCGTGACCAAGCAGGTGTCTAGTTCTTCCTGTCTCTAGGCTACATCAATTTTTCCCAAACTTTCCTGATCGTGAGAATGACTTGACATGCTTAACAACAACAGATTTCGGAGACTTGCCCAAGACGTGCTAAATCAGAATCCTTAGGGAAGGTTCCTAGGAATCTGTATCTTTTTAGATGCCTCACATGTTCCTTATTCTTATAATGAGATAAGTGTGGGACTCAGTGGACCAGGGTTGGCCACACATTAGGATCACATGCGCGGGATTTTGAAAAATCCCAATGTGAGACTCCACCCATTGACTAAGTCAAGACCCATTGACTTAGAGTCTGGGAGGCAAGCCCAGGCAGGATGGGGACTCTTCATAAGCTTCCAACCTGCAGCCAGAAGAGAGTACACTTTTCTTAGGTCAGTGCTATCTAAAGAACTTCGTGCAATGAAGGAATTGCCCTGTATCCACAGTGTCCAGTGCATAAGGTACGAGCCACATATGGCTATAGAGTGCCGAAAATGTGGCCAGTCCCTCTGAAGAACTGAAATTTTAACTTTATTGAATTTTGAATACTACAAATTTGAGTTTGCATAGTTACATGTGGCCAGTGGCGACTGTTCAGACCTGAAAGTGTGTCCTGCCCCTCAGGAGAATAGACAGGGACTGGCAAATGAAAATAAGAGGAGCTGTCCCCACTTCACAAAAGGGTTGGGGTGCTCTCTGAGACATTTCCTCAGATATCAAAATGTTTTCATGGGCTCCAGGACAACAATTGGTCCCGGTGGTCTTTCCTTTTGGTAAATTTCCCACCTGGCCCCTTTCTTGGCTCAACTCGAAAAGGAAAACACCCACCTCCAGCTTCCAACAAGAGCCTTGAAGTTTCAGGAAAAGCCAGGGGCAGGCTGAGGAGGCTAGCTTCTATTTTAAAGATGTTTTCCTCTTTGGAATAAGCTCCATCCTCCAGACAGGGCAAAGGTTGTGACTGACATTGTGTTGCTGGACATTAAACAGCCCCTGAGGTCACCCAGCAGCTGGTGGGCATGTCCTGACAGGGGGCTCTTAATCAGACTCACCCCTGCCCCTGGAAACCTTGAGGCTGTGGGGGAGGAGCCCAGGGAGGCCAGCTGTTGGTAATCCAGTAAGTTGACTTTCCCCTCCCCCTCCACATTCCCTGCCCCAGCCCCTCACTGTCACCCCACCTCTGATGCCCCGTGATGATGGATGTTTGTGAGTTCAACAGACAGGCAGGCAGGCAGGGAGTGCAGGGAGCAGACCACCCGGGCAACGACACAGGAAGCTCTTGTTGGGTTTCTTCTCTCAGGTGCAAGCTCGTTCCTGATGACAAGCTGTGATTTCCAACCAAATGTTTTCTTACAGTCATCATACCTAATGGTTTTTGCTCCTCAGGAGCACTCAGCGGAGCTTTAGGAGTCATCCTACTTTAGCTCCATTAGGTTGATGGGACCTCAAGACCTGGGTCTAGGGTCAGGGAGGTAATACAGAGCTGCAGAGGAAGTCCTGGGCTGGAACAAGGCCAGCCTCTGAACCCAGTCACTTCACCCCTGATATGGGGACAGTAACAGCCACTTGACAAGGTGGTCATGAAAATAAAGCCAGATGATAATGATTAATAAATGTAAAGTATCTGGCAGGCACCAAGTACCCAAGTGCAATTCTCCCTTGAACAACACGAGTTTGAAAGTCATAAGTTCACTGATACATGGATGTTTTTCTTTTTTGTTTTTTCTTTTTTGGAGACAGATCTCACTCTGTCACCCTGGGTAGAGTGCTGTGGCATCATCATAATGCACAGCAATCTCAAACTCCTGAGTTCAAGTGATCCTCTTGCCTCGGCCTCCTAGATAGCTGGGGCTACAGATGCCTACCACAACTCCCAGCCTAGTTTTTCTATTTTTAGTAGAAATGGAGTCTCACTCTTGCTCAGGGTGGACTCAAACTCCTGAGCTCAAGCAACCTAGCTGCCCCGGACTACCAGAGTGCTGAGTTTATAGGCACGAGCCCCCATGCCTGGCCAACATGGATGTTTTTCAATAAAAGTTACATCAGGTGTGCCTGCCTCTCCCACCACTCCTTCCACCTCCTCCACCTCTTCCGTCTCTGTCACCTCCGAGACAGCGAGACCAAGGCCTCCTCCTCTTCAGCCTACTCAGCATGAAGATGATGAGGTTGAAGTGAATCTGATCCCCTTAACAAATAGTAGATATATTTTCTTTTCTTATGATTTTCTTAACACCATTTTCTTCTCTCTAGCTTACCTTATCATAATACAGTATATGATACATATAACATACAAAATATATGTTAATTGACTATCTATGGCTCGGCGCCTGTGGCTCAGTGGGCTAAGGCACCAGCCACGTACACCTGAACTGGAGGGTTCGAATCCAGCCCAGGCCCGCCAAACAACAATTATGGCTGCAACCAAAAAATGGCCGGGCATTGTGGCAGGTGCCTGTAGTCCCAGCTACTTGGGAGGCAGAGGCAAGAGACTCGCTTGAGCCCAGGAATTGGAGGTTGCTGTGAGCTGTGATGCCACAGCACTCTATCCAGGGTCACAGCTTGAGGCTCTGTCTCAAAAAAAAAAAAAAAAAAAAGACTATCTATGTCATGATGAGGCTTCTAATTACCAGTAGACTATCAGTAGTTGAGTTCCGGGAGGATCCAAAAGTTGTGTGTGGATTTTTGAGTATGTAGGGGGTCAGCATCTCTAACCCTTTCATTGTCCAAGGGCCAACTATAGCTTTCTAATCATTGAGCTTCCCTAAACCTATTTCCCAGGATTTCTTAATCTTTACCTTGCCCTTTTTCCTAAATTTTTACTTAATGTGCCCTGGGCTGTGACCTCTGACCCCTGTGGATTTGTTACCCTAAGAAAATCCCCCAAATATTCTAGCAATCACGAAGCCCCAGGGGGCCACACATTATGGACTGGATTGCCCATCTGCATTTAGCCAACCCTCCCAGCACCATTTTCTCTGCAAATCTTTAGCTCAACTCAGTAAACATTTGATGTGTGTTTCTGGTATGTATGGGGCAGGACAGAGAGACAGCCATAAAATGGGTAAAACCCATTCCCTGCACTCAGAGAACTCCTAACAGTGACAGTAACTCACATCACCAAGACGTCTTCCAGGTTTCAGAAGACTGTTGTGATTACTAGCTCTTATGATCTTGAAAACAACTCAAGGAAGAAAATATGGAGCTTACTGTAATTCCCATTTTCCAGAAGAGGAAAGTGAAGTTCAGAGAGTTTAAATATCTCACTCAAGTTCACAAGTACTAGATGCAGAAGGAAGCCTCCCAAAGGCACTCATAAAAGAAACTGAATTTTTGATGAGCATTAGTGTTTCTCCAAATTCCATGCCCTTTCCAACAGGAGGGAAAGAGCTCGCATTTTCAAAACAAACAGGCTGTGATTAAATACAGACACAGGTGTTCAAAGACACCAGATATTAATGTTCATTTGCAAGCCAAGGAACCATATTCATCTTTTGAAGACCTTGGTAATGAATGTGGGCTGGATAAGCTTCATGAAACTTACGTTGATAGTCAACAAAGGATAGGACTTGTGTGGGGAGAGGCAGCAGGACCTCACGGGCAGGGGACCTGGAGTCAGCAGGCACGTTTTTACCAACTTACGTAGCCTGGCTACTGGGCCAAGCATTGAAGATGCAGGAGAAAATACGACAAGATGCTGCCAGGGAGGAAATCACAGCACAAGGCCGACACCGCTCTGCGGGACTGTCGAGTGGAAATGCAGGAAAGTGGACAACTCTGGTGAAGTCAGACACAGAAAGAGCCTTGAAGGGCAGTCCAGGGAGGAGGTTGGGGTGTACTCTACAGGCAATGGGGTGGGGAGACGGCTCTTCCTCCAGCTCCATTATTCTGTAACAATCCGGGAGACCCACAAAATGAAGCCTGTAAATCTGGCCGGTGGTGACACCCCTCATCCCCTCCCCCAGCCTTTGTTCCTCCCCTTTGTCTGAAGCTGGAGCCTCCCCACCCACCCGCCAGCGGGAGCTTCCAAGATTCCTCCCCACCCCCCACCTTCCCCTCTCAGCACTGTCCCCCCAGTGGACTTCATAGTTTCCATGGAAACCAGAGGGACCTCGCAGCCAGGGGTCTCTTGCAGAAACACTGTTTGTGCCACCATTTGGGATAGAAGAGACAGTGTGAAAGTGAGAAAATAGCTTATAAATGCTTTGCCCTTCATGCTCTCCTCTGGTTTAGGGGAAGGAGGGACTGAGCTCTCTGATTTCCACTTCAAAGGGGCTTTGCTGGGTTAAGTCCAAACCCTGCCAGGCAGCCCTAAAGGGACAGACACACTCACATACATGCATAGTACACATAGCACTCATCCACACTCACACGGCCACACACACACACACACAGACTCATGCACATTCACATACACACGAATACACCGATTCTCCCACATACACATTCACATATACCTAAACACACATTCACATACAAACACACATTCACATACAAGCACTCACACATACACAAACATGCACACACACTTTCACATGCAAACACATAGACATTCACGTACAAACAGACACATACATACAAACACACATTTACATACAAACACACTCATACAGAAACACATAAAAACACTCTCACATATATGAACATTCACACACTTTCACTTACACTCACACACGTACAGACATTCACCCACATTCATATACAAACACACACGCACACTCTCACATATACACACACAAGCTCACACTCTCCAGTCAGCCCCACCTTTCCCAGTGCAGCTGGGCTCAGTCTGCTAGGAAAACAAAGCTCCCGTAAGATGGCCCTGCACTTACAGCAACCTCTGCACATTCCCAGGATGTCAAATAAAAGCCTCTCTGATGCCCTCCCAGAGCTGCCGCACCCCCAGGAGTCACAGACCCCCAGCACCTTCGCCTCCAGCCCCCTGGCCTAAAGACTCACAGATTTAAAACTTGCTTCTCGCCTGTTAAACGCCTGGTGACAGGAGAGGTGCAGGTGCTGCAGGCTGAAAGCCCCACACCCCCGGAGGCTTTCCCATGGGACCCCAGCAGAAGCCATCAATCCTGCTCAGAAGGACAAAGGAGCAAGTGATAAATGAGAACAGGAGAGACACACTTCATTTCCCATGTTGATGAGTCCCAGCTTAGCGATCCAGACCCCTAGGAGTAAATTCAGGTTGCAAAGAGGTTCTCCAAGTACTATTAATATTTCAAAAAGTTCTGTGGCTGCTGGGCAAGCCAGAGCAGCACAGTGAGAGAAAGCTCGCAGCCTCTATCTCTGGAATGGGTAACAACATTCCAGATCATTCTTGTCAACCTTTGCAGGATGGTCTGGAATACTGGTCAGCAGTTCTGTTGCTTCAGCTTAATCTTTTAGTAAATGAGGTAATCAGCTCTCATCCAGCAAGTCTTCTTAGGAGACCAAATACTTCTGAGGACAAGGGGATCCTTCATGAGTAAGCACAGAGGCTCATCGGTCCAACCCCGTATTTAAGAAAATTAATTTTGAACCAATCGATTTTGAGTGCCTAATGTGTATTCTGTGCACCAAGACCCAAGTAAAACTGTAAAGTAAAATTTAAACAATTTCATCATCATGTAAATAAAATTACCAAGCAATTCAACCCCTACATAACCAAGTCTCACAAGTGACAAGGGGGTAAAATAAAACAGTTACTCCCAACCAACAGTAGAATATTGTGGTGAAGAATTCCTCAGGCCCTGGATCCCATCCACACACATTCAGATCCCAGCTATCCCTTGTTGGCTCTCAATTCATATTCGGCAGGTCATTTCATCCTTCTGAGCCTCAGTTTTCTCATCTATAAAATGGGACTAATCACAATAGCGCCTACACCTCCCAAAATCTAGTGACGTAAAGCTCATGAAATGCTCTAATATTCAGGAAGCATCTAGTTTAGAAAGAGCTCGACTGACTTTGCTAGGCCCTCCTGCCACTTCGTGGCTTGAGCAATGGCATAAGTATCAGCAATGCCATCCAAGTCTAGAATAATTAATTAGATCACAAAACAGCACACTAGAGCAGTGAAGGGTGGTGAAAAGAGTCCAGCTTGCCTGTGGGAACCTCACTTGCCCTTTCGGAGTCTTTGTTCCATAAAGCAGAATGAGCAGATGAGATCCCCTGAGCCTTCATCACACAGTGACTTCAAGATGGACCCAAGAATTAAGGGTCACAGACAAACAACAAAAACAAAAACAACCAAGGAACCCATGCAGCTCACAGTTCATTGGGGGCCCTCCCACTCACTTTGGTTCTCTGACTGCCAATTCTTCTTCCAGAAAGCTCCAAATGCTGTTCCCTGTAGGGAAGCAGAAGTTTAAGGTCAGAGACCTTCACCGGCCTGGCCAGGAGCCATGAGAGCCGCTTCCTGCCAGGAGCCTTCGGTGAGCTGTCACCCACCCTAGGGAAACCCAAATAAAGTCACTTCTCCACTCAAGAGCATTTTGCCCTTTAAGGAAAGATTGTGTTTGAAGCCCAGAACATATTTATGGCTCGATGAAGATTTCATCCAACCTTTTACGGATATAGGCGGCAGCATCAAAGGGCCCCATTCGGGTCAATCTTCTACCTCTTTCCTGAGCAGACCTGAGCCTGGATCCTGAATAAATTATGAAGTGACTGAATTTTGCTTCTGATAAGCCCTTTTCGTTCTTATTTTCCTTCTTCTACCCCTAATCTCACCCAAGTCCTCTCTGCTATGGCCAAGTACACTTACAATCTAACCCCCTTTGGTTTTTTCAAAATCTGATATAGCTTAATAATACATCACCACTCCAGGAAAAAAAGTTTAAAGAAGAGACCTGATAAGTATTTGTGTTGCTCAGAATTGTATGGATATCTCACTTTATTCTTGCATCAACCTGTAAGTAGGTTGGCCCTCCCAACTTGGCCCACAATTGCGGGCGCAGAGATGTTCTGGGGCTCGTTCAAGGCCTTACCCACTGGTGAGGGCAGACCCAACATTTCAGGAGTGATCTCCATGAGTCCAAACCGGTGTGCTTCTCACCACATCAAACAAAAAGACAGACAGATTACAGGCATTGCAGAGCTATTGAAGGGATCTTCAGGGAGAGACCAAAGTCTGAGGAATCTCTCTCATAACCTTTAAGTCAACTCCTAAAACTTCCTTCTCACGGGACCAGCTCTGAGTCCGTGCAGGATTGAGATGGCAAAGCAGGACACTCTCTCTGCAAGACACTTATAACAATGGTTACCACATTTCTGCTTCCCATCCAGAAACAGAATGCTCTTGACTTCCCAGAGATTTCGGGGGGGGGGGAGTGCTAAGAGGGGAAGGCAAGAGATTTTGAGATGCTAGGTAAATTTCTGCCATTAGGCAGATGGATGGATAGACAAAGAGATAGAAGATGGATAGATAGAGTTCAATATAGAGAGTGTTCATGTCACACACGTCATGTCAGTTAGAAATAAGCCAGTGGGACTCAGGAGTGTGGCAAAGTAGAACCAGCACTGATTTACAATTAGGCAAACCTGGCTTTGAATCCCAGCACAAGTACTTATTACATGACCTTCGGTAAATTGCGTAATACTTCCTGAGCTTCAGTTTCATCGTCTGTAAAACAGAGATAATACATAGTATCTCCCTTTGCAGAGTTATTCAGAGGATTTAGCGTGGTATATGGGAGACACCCAATAGTGCACTGAGAGTTGTAGATGCTCAACAACCACACACACCCCCAGACCAAATGGAGCCCAAGCAACAGCCCACCCATTCTGTCCTTATCTCTCAAAGCAGAGATACAGAGAACTCCAAAGCCCAGGGCAACTCCAAATAAAAGATAGATACTTTCACCAGCCCAAGCAGATGCTCTGGCCTTCCTGGAACAGCCCCATGACCTAAAGCCCTCTGTTTACCACCCATGCTTACGGGAAAACGAGCAGACCCTTATCGTGGCTCAAGGAACCCACTTCTCACTCCTTTGAGCCACCGTTTCGCCTTGGTTCCTGCCAATCCTTTCTCCCAATCACACCCCCTCCAAGCACTCAGCATACTACTCACCAAGCACAGAATTCAATGACTTTGATCACACTACTCCCATGGCCCAAAGTGTCTTTCTCTCCCCTGCCCAAAGAACACCCGGCATTATCAGAAGTCCATCCTGAATCCATCAAGCAGAATTAGCCACCACCTTCTCTTCGGTCCCGTCACACTTTAGATTAAGTGGAGGAGACGAGGGGGTGGAGACTGGAGGCACACAATATTCCAGGCCCTGGCTGCTCCACAGACCGGGCTTCTCACTCCTGCGAATCACCATTTGAGCTGAGTCTGACTATCCCCACTTTGCAGATGAGAAAACTAGTTCACAAGACCCAGGATATAATCCCAAGGTTGAAAGAGTCCAAAGGGCTTTTCCCCTCCTCTCAGACATGGCCTATCTTTCTCCCACACAAGATTAACTTTTCTACAAACAGAGTCCATATTTTTGTCATTTCTGGAAGCTCCTAGCCCTTGATACCCAGTACTCCACAATAAATGTCAGATGATTCCTTCTCAGCAGGCACAGGGCACCATTGGGTCATTTCTTTGTGTTACAGACACGACAGGGTAGGCACTCTGGATCACTGAGGAATAATGTTTCTACACAGAATGTCTCAGCTTCCTCCACGGACCTGGGATTCACTGGCAGGAGGCTTTGGCGTTGACAGCCACCCATTTTCAGGGGTTTGAAGACACAACTTCCTGTTTCTTTTGTAACTACATTCATTTTAAAGGTAACTCTATGGCTGAATAGTATTCCATGGTATACGTATACCACAATTTGTTACTCCATTCCTGGGTTGATGGGCTTTAGGAATACTGTTCAGCCATTAAAAAGATGGAGACTTTACAACTTTTGTATTAACCTGGATGGAGTAGAAACACATTCTTCTCAGTAAAGTATCACAAGAATGAAAAAGGAAATATCCAATGTGCTCAATACTAGTACGAAGCCAGCAGGTGATCTAATACACACCCACACAAGAGAAAAACGCAATTCAATTCAACTTATGGAGAGGAGGAAGGAGGGAGGGGAGAGAAAGGAGGAGAGGAGAGGATTGATGCGCTCCCACTTGACGGGCACAATGGAAGGGTATATGGCACACCTTTTGGGAGCAGGACACAACTACAAGAGGGACTCTACCTAACAAATGCAAATACTGTGACCTTGTTGTTTGTACCCTCTCATTAACCTGAAATTTAAAAAAAAAAAAACTCTACATTTTTTAGCACAAAAAATCCTAATTGTGCTGTGATCTCTGAGCTGACAACCACACTTTGTGAAGACAAGATACCAAGATAGCAAAAAGGACTATGGCTCAGTCATAACTGTGCACCTCGGGGCGGCTTTCCCAAAGTCAAGGCATAAGGGTCTGAAGAAGCCAACTCGTTGACAGCCACCTTTTGCTGCAGCTGTGGCACCCACTCTTTCTTAAAACAGTTCACTATGTCTGGGGATCTTCCCACCGTCTAAGCAGCACCTTCCAAGTCATAAGTTGGAATCCGTTTTCCTGGACTCCTCTGCCTCGAGTGCCAGCTTGCTTGTGATCTGGGGTCCCCCCTTCATTACCTGTGAGAATCCACGTTGGTTTTTTTTCTTTCTCTCTTTCTTTTTTTTTATTAAATCATAGCTGTGTACATTAATGCAATCATGGGGTACAATGTGCTGGGTTTATATACAATTTGAAATATTTTCATCAAACTGGTTAACATAGTCTTCATGGCATTTTCTTAGTTATTGTGTTAAGACGTTTATATTCTACATTTAGTAAGTTTCACAGAATCCACTTTGAAGGAGAATCACCTGAGAATCTGGGAGGTGCCCTGCAGTCTATTTTCTGGCTGAGGAGAGAGAATAGCAGAGACTCTTCAAGGTCTCAGAGGCAGCAGTGGGAGAAATCCTGGGGTGAGGAATGGGGGTCAGTCCCAGGCAGAACTTCATGGCATAAGCAAAGAGGTTTCTGGTAGGACCAGATAACTGAAGGACTAATCTCTGGAGATTCTGTGAGCTCCCTAATGTCCTTTAACAAATCCATGTTCTGCATAAATAGCTGTTTGCCTCTAAGATGCCCAAAGAATACAAATTTCATCTTACCAGCCCAGCAAAACTGAACCTGACCAGACTGAACACACCTCACAGCAATATCAGATCACACCCTAGACTGGGATTTCCTAGACTGGGAACACTCTGAGTAAAAAATAAATGTGTCAAAATAAAATGAAGAGAGGCCATGAGGGCCCTTGTTCCCAGGTTGCGTCTTGAGATCTGAGACCCAGCACTGCAGAAGGAGAAGGGCCCCACCCCATATGCCAATTCAGTCTCTGCAGAGCAGTGGGCTGTCTCTGTGACTCAGAGCTGGCTCTGAAGATCATTTCCCTGAAGGCGTTTCCAGAATTGGTTGGAACAATGGCAGCATCATTAGAAAGAAGTCTGTCACCTCCCACACAAGTGACTTTGATGGACAACATATTTTGGAATTTGCGATTTTGATGTGTTTGCTAAAATATCACTTCCATTATGGGGTGTCACAGAGAGAACTGAGAGTCAGGTTAGCTCCAGCTCTGCCTCCAGCCTCCAGCATGTTCCCCCCCTTCTCTGGGCCTCAGTTTCCTTGTGTGTAAAGTCAGAAGGTTTCTCTCCCCACTGTCAAAAGGGTCTTTCTCCTGCAAAAAGCCAATTGCTTGGTCACCCAGGCCCTTCAGCTGGGGTGTCTGGGTGTGGCTATGCAGGTTTTGCTTGTGGGTTATGCCCTGCCAATGATGACCACCTGAGAGGTGAGTAAAATTGAGCCCACATCCCCCACTCCACAGACTGTGCCTTCTGAGGTGGAGCTGCACAAAGCCATCCTATGGGTTTCATACCCTTGCCTTCCTCTTCATAAGCTCATGTCTATCCTTCTTGCTCACCCACCCTCCTTCACTGCAGACTTTGCCTCCTGGTTGCCATAGGATTCACTGCCCTCTTCTTATAATAACTCTTAAAATGTCAGTATCTGTATGTGCAACTCAACCAGCAACCTGGTCTCATTCTTCGATCTTCTTTGTCCACCCAAACCATGTTTTTCCTTGCTCCATTGCAGCCACCCACGCAGCAGCCATAACCTTGCCGGAAATCTCCATTTCCAAACCCTTCCCTTTAACCTCCACTCCCAGATCTTCCAGCCTATTTGCTCCAGCCATCCCCCAACTCCCACATTTCTTACCCTATGTCTTGACCTCTAACCCACTGATCTTGCCACAAGTCCACCCTCCAAAAGCCACCTGCTGTCTTTACCTCCTTCCTCACATTGATTAGATTCTATTGTTCTTGTTTATAATTAGGCTAGCAAATAACCCCAGCACCTTGGAGTCACAGCCACCTTGCAAAACCCCAGCACCTGCTGAGAACCTTCCCTGTGACCCTGCCATGCCATAGCAGCTAAATACTGCGAGGGACTATCACACAACTAGGCTAAGTGACTTACTTCACTTTAAATTCATGGGCCTAAATCTCAAGTGGAGAATTGGTACGAGGAGGCCCTAGGAACTTTGCTTTTTTGTTGCCCAAGATAAAACATTTTTCCTTCAAAGGTTTCTAGACTTCTTTCCCTGCCTCATGCTCAGTTGATGACCTCATCTTATAATTCACATAGAAATCAGAAGTCACAAAGCCAGCACCACAAACATCTATCAACCTATCTGCTTCTTAACTCTTCCTCTCCTACGTTCTTCCTAACCCCGGGAGGGAATGTTCCCTTCCTATCAAAGACTGATCCTTCCACATGTGCTTCAGCTCCCAACCTCTCTGGCCTGCTCCAACGCTGTTCCCCTTCAATTGCCTCTTCTCCATGGAAGCATTGTCCTCTTCATAAGGTACTCCTGCTCTCAACCCTCACTCATAGTCTTGGTCTTTCTTAGGTCAGCACTAGTGCACAAATGTGGCCTTGCATGGGCGGCGCCTGTGGCTCAGCAAGTAGGGCGCCGGCCCCATGTACCAAGGGTGGCAGGTTCAAACCCGGCCCTGGCCGAACCGCATCAAAAATTAGCCGGGCACTGTAGCGGGCGCCTGTAGTCCCAGCTACTTGGGAGGCTGAGGCAAGAGAATCGATAAGCCCAAGAGCTGGAGGTTGCTGTGAGCTGTGACTCCATGGCACTCTACTGAGAGTGATAAAGTGAGACTGTCTCTACAGAAAAAAAAAAAAGAAAGAAAGAAAGAAAATGTGGCCTTACATCTTCAATTCTTTAAAGGCTTTCCCTGCATCCTACATCCTTCTTAAGCTATTATCCATTTCTCTGCTTATCTTCCCTTCAAAACTTTTGAAAAGAATTGTTTCATCTGGGTGTGGTAGCTCACTCCTGTAATCAATCCTAGCACTCTGAGAGGCCGAGGCAGGAGGATCCCTTGAGCTCAGAACTTCAGGACCAGCCTGAGCAAGGCAAGACCCCGTCTCTACTAAAATCAGAAAAATTACCCAGATGCTGTGGTGGGGCCCTGTAGTCCCAGCTACTTGGGAAGCTGAGGCAGGAGGATTGCTTGAGTATTGGAGTTGGAGGATGCTGTGAGTTAGGCTGATGCCACAGCACTCTAGCTTGTGACACTCTGTCTAAAAAGAGAGAAAGAAAGTGAGAAAGAGAGAAAGGGAGAAAGAAAAGAAAATGGTTGTTTCCACAAGCATCCTGCAATCCTCCTGTCCACTCTTCAACACTCTGCAGTCTGTCTTCTACCAGCAAAACTCACTGTAAGTATTCTGACCCATGTCACCGAGGACCTCTTCATCACCAAATCCAGTGGACATTTGTCTAGTTGACTGACCTCTCAATAGCGTCCTTCACAGTCCATCTCTATGGCACTAAGAATCTTATCCCCAGTCCTGCTCGCTGTTCAGAATGTGTATCATGCCACCTGTGGGATGCCTTCACTTAGACGTCTCATTAACATCTCAGGTATGATACGGAGAGACCGAACTTTTCATCTCTCTTTCACATACACACACATAGACACACACACACACACACACACACACACACCCCTAAGCTACTCTTCCTCCAGCCTTTCCTATCTCACTAATTGGTACCATCCTCTTCCAAGTCACTCAAATCAGAAACTTTAGATAATTCTCTCTCTCTCTCTCTCTCTCTCTCTCTCTCTCTCTGTCTCTCCCCTGCCCCCACTCACATCCAGGCCACAGAAGTCCTATTCACTCTGCATTGGAAACAGTGGCTCAAACCTGCCCTTCCTCTCAGTTCCTGTGGACCCCACCCTAACACAACCCACCTTTGTTCCTCATCTCAGCCTCTGTAGTTACCTCTTAACTGGTCTCTCTGCCTTCCCCTGACTCACCTTCAGTTTATTCTCTATGCGGAAGCCTGAGGGATAATTTTAGATGCAAACTAAAACATGTCACTCTCTTGATGGCCCCTTACTGTGCTTAGAATAAAGTCACACTTCTTTTTATTCTTTTCTTTTCTTTTTTTTTTTAGACAGAGTCTCACTCTGTCCCCCTGGGTAGAGGGTAGTGGCATCACAGCTCACAGCAACCTCAAATTCCTGAGTTCAAGCAATTCTCTTGCCTCTGCCTCCCAAGTAACTGGAACTAAACGCATGAACCACCATCCCAGGCTAGTTTTTTCTATTTTTATTAGAGATAGGGTCTTGGTCTTGCTCAGGCTGGTTTTGAACTCCTGAGCTGAAGCAATCCACCTGCCTCGGACTCCCAGAGTGCTGGGATTATAGGCCTGAGCCACCTCGCCAAACTATACTTCTTCCACAGCCTTCAAAATCCTACGTGACCTGGCCCCTGCCTGACTCTCTTTGTGTCAGGCCACCCTCTCCCTGGCTCCCTGCACACCAGCCTTCCAGTTGTCCTGACAGCGGTCCTGAGAACCACTGCACCCTTCCCCAGCTGTGTGTTCTCACATGTGCCTACCTTTCCCAGGGAAGGCTCACTCTCCTCCCTCAGGAGCCAATAGGAAGGTCACCCTCTAAGACAGTGCCCCGCCCTCACAGTATTTTCCCTAACTGGCCACTTAATACATTTGTTTATGTGCCTGTGTATTTTCTATCTCCCTCCACAAAAATGCTACATTACTCTGGGGAAGACCAGGTCTGTCTCGTGCCCCCTGCAATCCAGTGCCTAGCTGAGATACTGACAAACAGTCCATGTTCATGAATGTTTGGTAAATGAATAAATGCGTCCCCAGTCTAGTCCTCCATCCTTTACCCCACACTCCCTTATACATATACCCTACACGCAAGCAAGCCAAACCTGTCCAGTCTCCTCAGTCTGGGTGCTCTACCACCCTCATTCCACATTCAGTTACTAAAATCCTAGTCATCTTTCAAGGCCCATCTTCAACTCTCATGCCTGAGATTCTACCATTAGCATTTCTTAGCAGCATAGAATGTCAGTGGTTTAAAATTGCATTTGCCACTTCTGTTGCCCAAAGTGCAGCATTAAAAGGGATTCTGAGGTCTAGGGCCATAATCACATGAGAAAGCCCATCAGTGACAGGTTCAATCTCTCCATGGTACAAACAGAGAAACTGAGGTTCCAGCAGTGGCATGACTGTCCAGGGGGACACACAAAGTTGGAGATAGTGCTAAGAGCAGAATTTGTGTCTCTGGATCACAGTGAGGAATTATATCAGGCCGCGCCGTCTACATCCCCAGACAGAGACGCCGAGGCTTGCACAGACTTGAAAGACTACTCAGATCATGAATTTTAAATTAAAAAATGTATATATGCAGTATATTATTTTTGATCTTTCTTTTCCAACAAACTTCTGACCAGATTAATTTTATATGCAAACTTCTGTCAAATTTTTCTAGTTTGGGTTTGTTGTTACCACCAAGTTAAAAATATTTTAAATACAAAAAAGAAGACCAACCGCCACATCCCCAGAGTTGAGCATTCCCTCCCTCCTGGTACCATCTTTTTAAATGCCAAGATCCTGCTGTCATGGGAAGAAGGTCTTCAAGTCACTTTTGTTTGTAACAGAAGAGGCAAAAAGGCAGGAATGGAAGAAAATTAAAACACAGTCTTATGTGCCAGAGTCCCTTGCAAACATTACCTCATGGAACCTTAAAAACAGTCCTGTGGGGAAAGTACTTTTATTATATCATTTGAGCAATGAGAAAACAGCCCATGAATGAGTGATGTACTCCCCAGATCTTTAGTCTTCCGAAGTAGCCCATGGACCAATAGCAACCCCAAGAGATTCTTCTGCACACGAAACTTTGGGAAGTGATGGTCTCGGTGACACAGCCCAATGAGAGCTGAATTAGGATTTCAGGGAGATCTGTCTGTATTTTTACCAGAATGGACAGCTGAGACACCTTCAGATATGACAGTTTTGAAGAAGACAAGTGAAGTCGTCACTAACACAAGTCATACCCATCAATCCCATGTCTGACTGCCTGTCTGCTCTGACAAGTATCCCTTCCACAGCCATTGACGGTATAGAAAGGAGGCCACTTGGTGACATGAAAAGCAAACAGGCCAGGAAGTGAAGAGAACCAAGCCCACCAAGTTAGCCACTCCTCAGGAAATATCCCAGCCTCCCCAGGCCTCTCTTTCTTCACTAGTGAAGGGGGAGGGTGGTGGGAACCATCTCCAGGTGGACTAACCGTGTTCCTCATGATGGCCTGCTGGGTGGCCCATGCTCCCAACACAAGCAGAAAGAAGCCACTTCTCTCACTCACATACACTGCCTGTCTCCCATCAGTTCCCTTGGCAGTTACCATGTTGTTTTTCCAAACAGCTTATTGTTAGCACAGCAAATGACCTTCACCACCACCACTCTCGCTACTCAGGGGCTTCCAGGCTTCTGGAAACCAGCTAACCACCACATTGGTGCATCCCCTTTTCCCAAGAGCAAGAGTGCATTCATTCTCTTCAATGCTGGCATGTTGGAATGACAATTCTCAGACTCTGGGTCTCTGCCATCCCCTGCTATCAAAGTCCTTTCTCTGCCAAAGAAAACCAGACTCAGTCCACTGGAGTAGAGCCCGGGCCTCTGTCTTGTCATCAGGTGATACAGGAAGACCTCATGAACTTATGGACATGTTCCAGACCCAGAAGAAAGACCGCCAAATCCTCCTACACACCCTTCAATTGGCCCAGATTCTCTCAGAGACAGGAAGAAAAGTTTTCCCTGAGTATTTTTATAAAGGGGGAAGTCCAAAATCTTATTTTCTATTCAATCAGTACATCCCCACCATCACAAGAGTCCTTCCTCCGTGAATGGTGGACGTCCAGACACAGATTACCAGAAACTGTTTGACTCAGCACCGGCTCCAGTTGGCTCACCGAGAACTTCCCCAGGAAGCCAAGGGGGCCTGTACTCCATCATCCTTCAGGAGACACTTGAAGACAAGTTTCCTGCAGGAACACTGAGCTGCTCACTGCAAAGCCATGCTTTGAGAGATGCTACTTAGAAGAATATCAGAAGCGTCCCTGGAGCATGGGCCAGCGCGTTCTTTGTTATGGCTCTGTGTTCCCAAGAGGCAGCTCTTAGAGGGCCAGACTGCTCGGTGTAATTGGGTTAGTGGTTAGTAGCCCCAATACTTCTCAACCCCAGAGTATCTCTTCCGGCAACAGTCTTTATGTCATCTTTCTGGCCTCTTTAAAAAGCAATCAACTATAGTTGTGTTTTATCTTTCATATGAAAGTGTGGGTGATTATATATTGATTTTCTAATAGTACTGAGTACATTGGATACTTCTTCTTCCATTCTTGAGATACTTTACTAAGAAGAATATGTTTCAGCTCTATCCATGTAAACCACTCACACTTTCATATGAAAGATTAAACACTACCACAGTCCAGGATGAAGGAAGGAACGGAGGAGGGGAAGGAGGTAGTTGGGTGGAGGGAGGACAATCGGTGGGACCTCGCCTATGGTGCATAGTGCAAGAGTACATGTCAAATCTATTAAGAGTAGAGTATAAATGTCTTAACAGAATAAGTAAGTGAGGTGAAGGCTATGTTAACCAAGTTGATGTAAGCATTCCAAATTGTATATAAAATCAGTACATTGTACCCCATAAATGCATTATTGAACACAGTTATGATTTAACAAAAAAAATTAAGAGGGAAAAATATAAATAAAAAGCAATCAACTCTGTTGACTTCTTTGCTGTAAACACAAACCAGTTTTCCTCACCTTTCCTCCCACCCCTCCCCCCTGCACTTTCTTTATCCAGCAATTCAATTATTTAAGCAAACATCCTTGGAGCACCTGCCACATTCCAGGCACTGGGAATCCAAAGATGTGTAAACATAGCCCCTCCTCTAAATGAGCTGCCACAGAGCAGAAGGGATGGTGAGAACGCAGAGCTGTGACAGAACGGCCAGGTCCATGAATCAGGAATCTCCCAGAGACCTGTGTCCAGCTTGTCCGGGCAAGTGGCACTTCCAGCAGCTTGGGGAATACATTTCTGATTGTCCACCATCCGTGTAAGAAGCAGCTTCAAGTAGGCAAGAGATGTGCCACCCAAATAACAAACTACAGAACAACTGGGTGAGATGCCTGTTGAGCACAAACACTCCTTCATCTCAAGCCCCTAGGTTTCCAGTTATTCAGGCAAGAAAACAATCTAGGGTGGCTTTGGAGGCAGGGGATGTCAGACACCCCAGCCCTGGTGAAGGTAAGAGGGAGTCAGCCTTGTCTTGCGATCCCTCCCTGATGCTCCCTGGAAGCTGAGGGTTTGCCTCCGCAGCACCCTGTACTGCCCCTGCAGTGAAGCTTACTGTACTTTATTAGAGATTGTTAAATTCCAAAAGAATAAGAATTACTTGTATATTATGTATTGCTCTCGCCTCCTCACCTGGCATGTGTCCGCTATTTGGGAATAAAAAAGATACTTACTTGAGCTGGGTGCCGCGGGCTCACGCCTATAATCCTAGCACTCTAGGAGGTCAACACAGGCGGATCGCTTGAGCTCCGGAGTTTGAGACCAGCCTGAGCAAGAGCAAGACACCATCTCTACTAAAAATAGAAAAACTATCTCTGTGTTGTGGTGGGCTCCTGTAGTCCCAGCTATTTGGGAGGCTTAGGCAAGAGGATTGCTTGAGCCCCAAGAGTTTGAGGGTGCTGTGAGCTAAGATGATGCCAGAGCACTCTACTCAGGGTGACAGAGTGAGACCTGTCTTTAAAAAAAAAAAAAAGTTATTTATTTAATAGGTACACAGAACAAAATACCTGACTGGCATTCTTCCACACTGTCAAGGGCATCAAAGCTTGAGAAGCCGTCACAGCCAAGAGAAGTTCAAGGAAACAAGATGACAAAATGCAGTGGGGTAGGCTGGATGGGCCCCTAGAACAGAGCGAGGACATTAGCTAAGGAGTAAGGAAGTCTGATAAAGGGCAGACTTCACTTCTGTAAGGTACAAAATGGTTTATCAGTTGTGACAAGGGTGTCACCTTAACATAAGGGGCTCATAATAGTGGACACTGGCTGTGGAAACCATAAGAAGACAGTCCTACAATGGCAACTTTTCTGTAAATCTGAAATTCTTCTGAAACAAAAGATTTATTAGCAAAAGTCTGGATGGCATCAGCACCTTTAGCCAACCCCCTGCAGCCGGTGGCCTCTTGTTGATCTGGCTCTGCAGAGTCTCAGTGAACGAGAACCTTCTCTCCTTTCTCAGCCTAGAATCATGGATCACGCTGTCTGAACTGGCAGTGGGAAGCCTGAGCTCTAGCCCCATCTCTGCCGCCAGCCACTGTATGCCACGTATAACTCATTCCCTGCCCCCATGGGCTTCAGTTTACCCATCCAATCAATGAGAACGTAAGATCAGAAGGCTCTTCAAGTTGCTCTGTGAAGGCAGGAATGGTATCTGGTTCACAGCAGTACCCCCAGCACCTAAGACGGTCCCAGGCACATGGGAAACACCGATTAAAAGTTTACTGCATGAATAAAGAAATAGACATTGCTCTAATCCCCTACTTCTGTAAGTTGAAACTTCCAGAGTCAGCCCAATGTCCCAGAATCTCCTCTCTCGTGCACTTGATTTTATGCTCCCTGAGTCACATCTTTGTTTCTGTCTCCCTCCCAACACAGCTCACGGCGACTTTATAAGCATTTAGGCCATGGGTGAGAAGACATACACCTGCCGGGTCAGGCTCTGCAAGCTTCCAACTCCCTGGAGCTGAGGCAGTGTGGAACCCACTGAGATGGTGGGGTGCCACTTCTAGAGCCTGTCAGTCGGTCACACTGGGTGTCATCCGGGCTTCTGGGAGCTGGGGGGGTGGTCTTCCCGAGGGATCCCTCTGCCCTTTCTTAGCATCTTTCTCCACCTGGGCACTCCAAGCCCAGAGTTAGGAGACCCTAGCAGACAATTTGGAGGAAGACAGCTCAAGCCCTGGGAGGGGAGAAACAGGAAATCACCAAGAATAAAAGCTGTTCCCTCCCCTGCAAAAAAGAAATGGTCTCGAGACCCAGATTTTAGGCCCAAGCCCTCAGTCTTCTCATCATCCACACCATGTGACCTGGGCAAGAGACCTCTGTGTCCCTAGCTGATCCACCTGCCAGACCTAGAGTGAGGATGGATAAAAACAAGGCTCAGTGCTCCTTCTGGTTCTTCAGAGGGGCTGTGCTCACTGGGTACTTCCTCTGCCCAGAAACTTTCCCCACTGACTCTCACGCTCCACATTTCAGGGAGCAGACTCCTGGCAGGCAGAGGGCTGTAAGGTCTCCCCGATGCTCACCCAGACTCTCCACTGTCTGCGTTCCAGGCCCTCTGGACACCCCCTATATCCCCTTACTCAGAACCTGCCACCTTCGGCTATAATCTTTCATGTGACTGCCTGCGTCCAACACAGACCGTGAGCCGCCGAGTCTTACTCACCCCCTGATCCCGTGTCCAGCATAGATCTTGGCACATAAGTAGTAAACAAGGACTTGTGGAAGAGAGGAACGGACAGATGAGTGAATAATGGAAGACATATGTGAGCAAAGGTGTTATTAAGTGCTCTGTAATCTTTACAATATTTGGATAGCTTACCTCAAGCTTCCCAGGAGAAGTGATGAGGTTTTTTTAAAGCACCTGTAAAAATAATAACAATAATAATAATAGCCCCAATAGCTTGTTGTGATAGGTGTAAATTCCCGAAGGGCTTTTCCTGGTATGTTTCAAAAGAGGGGAAACAGAAGCTGATTCCCTGCCCTCCGCCTCTCTCCCAGCCTCCCAGTTCCTTCTTCCCACCCATCTCCTCCTCACTCTCTCTGTTCCTCTCCCTCTCCAGCTCCCTCTCCTCTCTCTGTCTCTTTGTTATCATCTCTCTCTTTTGCTGTCTCTTTCAGTCTCTGCCTATCTCTGTTTCTTTCTCTACCATCTCTCAGTCTCAGTCTCTCTCTCTTTCGCTGTCTCTGCCTCTGTCAACCTTTCTCTTCACTCTCTCTGTTCCTGCCTCTATCTTCCCCACCCTCCATCTCTCTCTTTTGTGTATTTTCCACCATCCCCTCTAATTCCTCTCTCACTCCCGTCCCCATTCAGGGGGGCTCTTCTCTTGTCCCTGTCACCTTGCACATGAGATCTCAGCCAGCTGGTGCTGCCTCACCTGTATTTTGGGAGAAATATCACAACGCCATGGTCAAGAGAGTGGGCTTTGGGCTTTTGAGTTGGACAGATTTGTCTGGTTCCAAGCCCGGCTCTTCCATTTACTAGTTATGTGACCTTGGTCAAAGGACCAAACTAATTTTCCTGTGTGTCAGCATCCTTATCAGTAAAATGAGGCTAAAAACATCCCTCTCAGAGGAGATGGCTACAAGGATTAAATGAGATAATGTTTGGGAAATGCTTAGCACAGTAGTAAAATGCCACAAATATGAGCTCTTTCATTTTGCTACGGTGATTGCTTTTGTGTCATCTGCAAACATTATTAACATCCAGTTCTTCGCCAAAGATGGTGAGTACCTCTGGACTAAATGTTGCTCCCTTGAGGATCATTTCAGCCCTTTCCTCACCCAAACAGATGAGCAAACAGAACCCGGCTCTGTTGTCTCCAGCTCTGACCCTCTGGTCTGGTCTTCTGTGTCCACTTGAATTTGGGCAAAATCCATGTGTATAGAGATTCTCTAAGCCTGGCTTTGTCCAGAAATTATCTGAGGAATTTTTGGAATTTTGAACATCTGGGGTGACTGGGAGATTCTGACTCATTCATAGGTCTGGGGAGACACCCAGGAATGGGAATTTTCTAAAGCATCCAGAGTGACTCTGATTGGATCCAAACTTCTGATCTAAACTGGTGGATACTCAAATGATACTGGATGAATGAATGAGTCCATAGGAGATGATAAATGAATAAAGGAAGAAGTGAATGAAATGAATGAGTAACACATCTACCTCCAGGGGAACAAGTGCTGGTAGTTTTCCCCAGACCTGTGCTCTGAACTCTGAAGCACACGCCCAGTCGTTCTGTGGCTCTCCACAGCACAGCACGTAGGAGCCCTGTTCCTTCATTTCCTTTTCCTCTCTGCAGCTAAATCCCATCCTTCCCTTTCCCTTCACTGGTCCCTCTTTTCTGCATCTTCCCACCCTACCCCTGCTTGGTTTGCAATTTTCCCCTTCACACCCTCCCTCCTGCTCCCGCGGCCCATCCCCCCATTCACTGTGCTCACCCCACGTCCTACTGAAATATTTGCAAACGGAAACGGAGGTCTCGCCCTACCCTGAGACACTTTTGCGAGAGGAGGCTTTGGACATGACAGTTACACACAACGATTTTATTTGACGAACCACAGTGACTAATAGTGTCAGAACATGGCCCAGACGTGCTGCAGACGGGGCCTCTGCCCCGAACGTCTCTGCAGGTCATGCAGAGGGGACTCAGAGGGATGCACTCTTCCCTTCTACAGGCTACCTCCAGCCTTGACCGGAGGCTTTGAGACAGCGCTGAGCAGGCGAAGCAACTGTGAAAGATGCTGGCCTAAGACGGGAGAGCAGGCTGAGAGGAGCCCCGTCCCCTCTCCTCCTCCTTCTGTCCATTCACATCAAGCTGCGCTCTTCCTGACTCCATCACTCGCATCTTGTCCTTTATCTCCAGAGTCCTCCAAGAACAAAACCTGGAATACACACGCCCACCGCCAGCTCACAAAGGTCCCTCTGTAGGTTTCATCATCGAGGTCTCTCTGGCCGTGAGGACATCGTGTTTCTGTGGCTGCTCTAGTCTCTGTTCCCAGTCCTCCAACCCAGCAGAAGCCAAAAGGCTCAATCCTGAGGGTGAGGGAAAAAAGAACCCACCCAGTGCCTTTCACCCGTGGTGAGCAGGTGGCTGCCCTCCTATGACCCCGGAACAACAGATAGTGATGAGGAAGCACCCACAAACTCAAAGCAAAGTGGGGACGCAGGGGAAAGGGGCCAAGCGGGGAGCCTGTTACTTCCCTCATGGAGCTAGAGAAAAAGCAGGGACCAAGCTCAGTAAGACAGTCCCAAGATGTGGGAGCCAACTGCGTTGGGGACTGAAACAGGTTCTTACAGGGAGCCCAGAGCAAACTTAAGACTTCTCCCTTAAAGCACGGACCAGCCGTCATCAAGCCCCCCAAATCCAGTGGGGGTGGGCCCATTTTCACACTGTATTGCCTCATCGCACCCCTTCTCCCTTCAAGGGTACATGCAGAGAGCAGACTCAGGGCAGACAGGAGTGGGAGGGGTTCATCCACGTGCCCTGGGCCGCTGTTCTTCACATGGAACTCGTCCACCTAGATACGCACACATACGCACACACAGACAAGAAACAAGTATCCCTCCCCAGCCAGAGCCACTCCTGGCACCAAGAAGTACCAGTGCCCAAGAAAAACAGCAGGGCACTGCTGGGGCAAGATGGGGAGACGGGGGAGACCCACCTACAGCCCACGGCTCTGCAGGGGAGGCAAGCCACCTCCAGCCTAAGTGCAGACACCCCTCTGTGCCCTCTTTCTCTCATGCCCCCTCCCAGCTCCCCTTTCACATAACAAAAACAAGGACCCTGTCAGTTCAAAAACCCCTCATGCCTTCCAACTCCCACAGCCCATAGCAAATAGGGGAAGCGTGAAAGGATCCGAAGGCATTTGGAGAAAGCACATCTAGTTTGGCACCACAGAGGAGCTGCAGGAAAGGGTACTCTCCTCAGGGATCATGCCAGCCCCAGTGCTTGAAATGACAGGGAACTGATCCAATTTTAGGGAAAGTTCTGGAGCTCCAGGCCCCAGGGACTACAGTGCTAATTCTCTGCTGACACCAGCCCACCCCTGCTCCAGCCCTCCCCTGCCTCCTGCCCCGAAAACAGGATAAAGAGCTGGAGCAGGGTCAGTCTCTGCAAGCTTCAGAATCCTTAACCCTCCAGGGCCCTGCAGAACAAGGGGGCAGACAGGGCAGGGAAACCCCAAGAGGGGGAGCCATGAGAGGGTGTTGGGGCCGGGAGCAACAGTAGCAGAGAGACAGGAGACTGAAGGGAGGGAGACAAGAGGGTTGGAGAGCTAAGAACAGGGTGGGGAAACAAACTTTTATTGAGTCGGGACTCACAGTTCACCGTTTTAGGGTCAATATGACTTTCCCCCATTTTACACCAACGGAGAAACCAAGGCTCAGCGAGGTTAGGAGACTCGGGCAAGCTCAGGTCTGCAAGGCTCAGTCTCTTTCCCCAGACCTCTGAGAAAGAATAAAGGACCACGAGAAGGACGCAGCTGGACAGGAGGAAGGGACAGGGAAGAGAGGAGGTGCAGGCAGGAGGCACAGCCACGCTACCTGATCTCCAGAGCAAAGGATGGAGCTGGGTGGGCCCAGGGCACCAGGCTGCCCCCACGCCAGCCCTAGTCAACCACCAGGGTCTCCTGGCTATAGGGGATGGATTTCTCATGCGCCTGCTCCCCACCCTTTCCCATGTTGGGGCCGGGCCCCTGGCTGTGCCCCGAGGAGTAGCTGGCTGACTTCTCCCCGCTGCTGCTGTGGGCGGGAGCCCCGCACCGGCTCTGGCCCCAGCAGAGCATGGAGGTGCAGGCCTGGCGGAAGCGCGGGTCGAAGAAGGCGTAGAGGAAGGGGTTGAGGCAGCTGTTGACGTAGCTGACGCAGGTGCAGTAGGGGAAGACGTTCATGAGGAAGAGGTCGAAGTCGCAGGGCCAGTGCAGCAGGCTGCCCAGCATGTAGAGGGTCTTCACCAGGTGGTAGGGCATCCAGCACAGGGCGAAGGTCACCACCAGCACCACGATGATGCTGAGCAGCCGGCGCCGCTTCCGCAGGCCCTCGATGCGCTCCTTGCGGAAGTGGCCGGCGATGGTCTGGGCGATGAAGAAGTAGCAGGTGAGCATGACGGTGAAGGGCACCACGAAGCCCACGGCGGTGGACGAGACGCCCAGGCCCACCTCCCAGGCCCACTCTGAGCCCGGGGCGGCCACCATGGAGTAGTCCATGTAGCACTGCACCTTGGTACTGTTCTCCAGGTCCCCCGTGGAGCGGAACACCATGACCGGCATGGCCAGGAGCGCGGCCAGCACCCACAGCACCGCCGTGGCCACGGCCCCGCTGACCCGCAGCCTCAGCCGGGCATTGGCCACCGGCCTCACGATGGCCAGGTAGCGGTCGAAGCTGAGGCCGGTGAGGCAGAAGACGCTGGCATACATGTTGACGAAGATGAGATAGCTGCTCAGCTTGCAGGAGAAGGTCCCGAAGGGCCAGTCGTACTCCCGGTAGGTGTAGGTAGCCCACAGGGGCAGGGTCACCACGAAGGTCAGGTCGGCCACTGCCAGGCTGGCGATGAAGATGTCGGCCGAGCGCCTCTTCTCCCGGCTGGTCCGAAACACAGTCCAGAGCACCAGACCGTTGCCCGTGGTGCCCAGGAGGAAGACCAAGATGTAGATGGCAGGGATGAGGGCTCCTGAGGACTTCCAGTCCGTGTACTCACACTCGGACTGGTTGTCTGCCCCATAGTAGTTTTCAAAATCACCACCTTCCTCCATGCTGGGCAGAGGAGAGAAGACCGGAGTGGGCCCCGGGGCTCTGAGCTCCGCAGCTCTGTCGCCAACTCAGCAAGCACTTTGAGCTTCTGGCTTGAGCCCCAGAGGGTAAGAAGAGTGGTTGGTGCCCAGAGCCCTTCCCAGCATGCAGGAGGGGCTGCCCCCAGGTTCTCCGGATCCCGGAGGACGCCTCTGTCCTGTAGACTTTGCTCCAGCCTCTCCTCCCTTGCCCCTGTCTCAGCTAAGTAAGACACTTCCTTGCACCCTCCTGAGTCCCCGTCTCCTCCTTGCCTAGTCTGTCACTCCTCCCACCTCCAGACCAGCCCCTCTCTGGTGAGTCTTAAGATCTTTTAAGTCACAGCCCACTTTTTTTTTCCTTCTTGTCACTGGGCAAGTAGACCAAATTGACCCCTGCAGTGCTGGGCAGAACAGTTATCTGGGGTTTGCAAGCCTGCTCTCTGACCCCGCCTCCTGCCTCCGACTGCCGCCCACCTTCACCACAGCCTCTATTCCTCAGCTTCCTCTGGCCACCACCCTTTGGGACACATCCCCCCCACTCTCCTCTTCTCACCCCCTCCCATCCCATCTAAATGGGACACATTATGCAGATTGAAATCCAGACTGAACTGGAGCCAGGGCTGGTAGGGAGCAAGAAGGGTGTGAGATTTCACAGGGTGGTCTGAGCATCTGGCAGGCCCTCCTGGTGGGCAGGCTGGTCTGGCCCCCTCCACTCCTGCACTCGCAGCCCCCAGCCAGACCAGCCTGTGCATTGGACCACCCCTCCCACCCCTCCTCTCACACCATCTTCCTCTACCCCTTGGCTTCAACCCTCCCTCTGACACTAGCAGAGGGAGATTTCTCTAGAATTCATAAACTGTCAATAGAATGAAGTTTTCAGGTGACATAGCAAGTTTCAGAAGGCTGAGAACAGTCGCAAGACGGAAGAAGCCCAGGACAAAATGATCTCTAATCAAGTCATTAAATCCATGGGGAATCTGAATCCCTACCTGGTAAACATCTGCCCAAGGGCACAGGGTGAATTTTGTTATGGCTGGTGGTTTGCTTTGCGTCACCTCCAAGCATGCGTGTGACACGGTGCCCGGCACGTCCTAGGTGATCACTTGGGTGAGTAAGTGGAGGCAGGGATTAGGGAGTGAGTGAAAAGGAAATTCCATAGAGAGAGGAATGAGTGTTTGAATTGCAATGTGGTGAAAACGCAGGTACACTGCAATGCTCAGGTTCCCATCACCCTCGGTGGACCGGAGGTCTCTGAAAGACCCCACAAGTCAGGAATCTGAGAGAGGAGGAGGCTGCCATGGGTGCGTCCCCTGGAATCTCACTCTGTTCCATCTGGTCCCTTCTCCAGGACCTCTAGGCAGGAGAGAGAGAAAGATGCACAAGATAAACAAAAAAACACACACCCTTTCCACCCCTCTTAGGAGGCAGCCACCTAAAGTTGGGCAAGCATAGGATAGAACAAAGTCAGCAGATGTCCAAGAAGAAAGGTTTACAAGCTAGATCTGTTGTCTGGAGGGAGAGTGGGTCAGAAAATCTGCGGGCCTCTCAAAACAGAGGCCTCAAACTCGAATACCTGTAGAAGCCAGACAAAAGCCAGAGAACCTGCGTGAGTAAGACAGCCAGTCTGAGCCAAGAGTGGGGACCTGGGGTGTGCAAATCCCATCCAGAGGAGGCCTGCTCAACTGAAGTCTCTGCTTGTCCTGCAGAAACATGGACCCAGCAGTACCCTGCTATAGGATATTTTCCAAGGTAATTTTAAATGCTGGATTTTATTTTTAAAAGTTCCAGATTTATGAATTGGGGAAATGAAATTCACTTTCAAAAAAAACAGAACAGGACAAGTAAAATATGTCCCTTTGAAAAGGAGTTTGCTGAGAATAGAACGTGGGAGAGAGTGGAACAGGCCAGAGGAAGGAACACAACACACAAGCTAGAGGGAGCCTTAGGGTCAAACAGGGAGGCGCCAGAGAGAAGCAGGAGAGAAAGATTAGCAAGATCCCCAGAGCTCTGATGCCCTTTCCCTAAAGGCTACATGGAGGATCTCATACGATTACCTCGTATTGCTCACTCACTACGTGCCAGGCTTTCTCCTAAATATTTTATACATGTCATGCATATTTACTATCTCTCTTTTAATCACCAAAACAAAGTGAACAGGTTGTTTACATCACCAGCCTCAGTTTACAGATCAGGAAACTAAGGCAAGGGAAAGTGAAGTGACCCAGTTGAGATCAGCCAGCTCGTAATCGTCAGAGCGCCAGAATTTGACCAAAGTTGTCTTAAACCCATGGACTAAACCACGAAAGATGAAACCCCAACCCTTTTTAAATTGGGGAGTTTGTCATTTGTTGAAAAGTATAGAGACGCAGGACGATGCTAGGATCCTGTCATTTCCTTTAAAGTATGCACTGTGGGGCAAGATTAAAAGTAACTGACAGTTTAGAGACGCCTCACTCTTGCTTACACAAGGTCTGAGAATCCTGCCGGGCAATGCAGAATAACGAACTTAGAGCTGGCACTGTAGACTTGATCCAGGAACTGCCCTTGGTCTGGCCATTGCCCAGGAGAATTCCTGGTTGCCTGGAGCCAGCTAGGAAGTTAACAGGACCCCGCCTTTGGGATCTTCGCAGTCTGTGCAGTGATGGGAAGAACACCCATTAGGACCCGGATCTGAGGCTTCATCTATCCCACTGCTCAGGGCCTGCTTGCTCCCGCATGACTGGGCAAGAGGCAGAATGGTTTTCATTATAATCAGACGAAGCTGGTTACCCCTCAGCCATCAGCATCTTCAGTGTACATTACCTTGTCCTATCAAAAGGACCTAAGAGCTATGCAGGGACCAATTTTTCCTAGACCAGGTCATCATAGATGGCTCTGTCATGAGTAAACCTGGTTGGGATAACACTCCAGGATAAAGACCAGGTTTGAGACTCTAATGAGCTCAGTTCTTCCCTGGTTCTCGCAGAAAGACATACATACCTATGCCCTTTGTCCTTAGAAATACAGAGGAAGGGGAGCAAGTGAGCTCAGAGTGTCCCTAAAATCAAGTCCCCATATCCCTCCCACCAGCTGTCGCCACTTGGTTCCAGATAAAAGCCTGGAGAACCTGTTGGAGAGGATGCGAGTCCATCTCTTTAATCCTCTGGTCTCCAGGCTCTCTGCCCTAGACGGGGTGAAGAAGCAGTTAATATCACCAGAGGAGCAAGACTCATTGCAGGAAGAAGGGATTTGGGACCTGGGATAGGAGGGGGCCTGGGCTGGAAGGGGCCCACTGACCAGCCAGAGAGGGTGGAGTGTTGATAAGATCAGGCTACCAGCCAGGAGCCAACTGGAGACAGCTGCCCTGAATGCCCCCAGCAAACCAACCCAGAATGAGCAGAACCAGCCAGAGTCACTCCTCCCCCAGCCCAGTCCAATCTGTCCCTGTCACACATGGGGCCATCCCACACTGGAGGTGAAAGATGAGTAAATAGGATCAGTAGCTGAAGGCTGACCTCATGCAACCGAGGCTGGAAGCTACCCACGTACTAGACATACAGGGACCTGGGGCAGACACTGCTTTTCATTTCTGCACCTCCTCAACTGGACGCCTGGTAAATGTCTGCTGAATTAAAGCAATAGAAATGTGCTCAGGAGATGGGAGGCACAGACTTGGGTCTCTCCCCTACGGCTGCTCTACGCCATTAACAAGAGCACCTTTCTCCTAACTTGATCCAGAATAATCTCCTCTGAGCCATCTGGCAAACCCACAGCTAAGGCAGGTCTGCTGGCCAGGGCCCCCCGGAGCCGGCCTGCCCTGGAGAGGCCTGAGCGGGTTTCCTGGCAGACTTCTTTCTCTCCTGGGTGATTTCTTCAGAGTATTGTGATGAGACTCAGATCAATGGCTCCTGGCAGAAGAGCACCCCAGATCTGCTGCGGCATCCTTTAAGAAGCCCAGACTGCTGGGAGACCTCTGGAGTCAGTGGTTCAATAGCCCTCACCCACCTCACCCTTGGGTTTATTCCTTGCCTAGAAAGCAAAGACTGGGTCAGCCCTGTGCCCACGGCTGCGTGTGGCTGTGTGTATTGTGTACATGCAAGTGCTATGCATGCCATGAGAGCACCTGAGCATGAAATCTGAATATATTTGTGAGCAGACTGGACTTGTGTGTGCACAAGGATATGAATGTGCATTGGGTGTGTGCATTCATGCCTGTAGAAGAGTGTGCCTGCCTGTGTGTGCATGGAGTGAGTGTGCACTGGGTGTGTGCATTCATGCCTGTAGAGGAGAGTGCCTGCCTGTGTGTGCATGGAGTGTGAGTGTGCACTGGGTGCGTGCATTCATGCCTGTAGAAGAGTGTGCTTGCTTCTGAGTAGCAGGGTATGAATATGTGTTGGGTGCAAGCATTCACCCAGTGAGTGCACATTGGGTGAGTAAGAGTGCCTTTGGTTGCGTGTAGCAGGAAATGAGTGTGCATTGGGTGTGTGCATTTTCATCCATGTGGAAGATTGTGTTGCTTGTGTGTGGTGGGATCAGGGATCTGGATAAACATCCTGCTTGGAGGACAGGAAGGTATGGCTAATTGGATCTTTCTAAGAGCTCAGGAGGAGAACCCCTCTGCTGCCATCTCCCCCAGTCTCTACCCTGGAGCTCTGAGTTGGGGACATCAAAGTGGAAGTGCTGGCTTTTTCTGCCCTTCCTGACTTCTCACCTTCCCCCCTCCCCCCAGCCTTCTGCTCCAACCCCCTCATTTCACAGGTCTGCTTTGAACTCCACAGCTTGGGAACTCACCCCAGGCAACAGGGCCTTTTTCTCTCCTTCCCAAGAGGCAACCACAGCTGTGTCCCTAACAGCTGGTGCTGTTATCTGAGGGAAAGGGGAGGGGAACACAGGGATGTCCTCCCCTCTCTCCAGCCATGCAACACCCCCACCACCACACCCTAGGCTTGCTGAGTGTACACACACACTCTTTAGCAGCTTATCTGACCAAAAACAAATGGCCAGCTGCCTTCTGGCAATTAAAACCAAACCCCCCTCAGCAACTCTTCTCTGCCTCACCATTTGGCAACATGTTAAACTAGGAGAACTCCTGGGCCCTGGGGAGAACACATGCAGGAAAGTTCACTCACTGAGCCAGGAATAGAAGTTCCAACCCCATCTTGGCTCTTAATTCATTCCCTTAGCAAATATTGATTGAACAGCTCCTATGTGCCAGACTCCATTTGAGGCACTAGGCGTTCAGGGCGAACCATTCAGAACACGTCCCCCAGTCCCCTGCACGCACCCTTTAGAGGTGAGACAGAGAAATCGCAGATGATAAATAAATGCCGTGAGGGGCAGCGCCTGTGGCTCAGGGAGTAGGGCGCCGGCCCCATGTACCGAGGGTGGTGAATTCTCCCAAACTGCAACAAAAAATAGCCAGGCATCATGGCAGGCACCTGTAGTCCCAGCTACTCTGGAGGCTGAGGCAAGAGAATCACCTGAGCCCAAGAGTTGGAGGTTGCTGTGAGCTGTAATGCCACGGCACTCTACCGAGGGTGACAAAGTGAGACTCTATCTCTAAAATAAATAAATAAATGCCATGAGCTCATAGAGTGATAGGCAATTTAAAGAAAGACAAGTTGGGGAACACTGCAGAGAATAAGTGAAGACAGGAATTTGTGGGCAGGAGACCGGGAAGGAACTTTGAGAGTCACTGTCATTCTAGCTGAGCCCGAAGGACTAGCTTGCTTTGTACCTTAGTAAAGGCATTTCTCCTCTCTAAGTCTCAGTTTTCCTATCCATATAGGACAACATTGGACCAGCCAGACCTGGCTTTCTGGGTGCTTAGAACTGTAGCAGTGGCTCCCAGAGGCAGTTGGAGAAGGGGCTTTCTTTGTAAAAATGTAAAAGGGGGAGAAAAATTGACCTCCTGTGTCATGGATGGCAGGATCAGACAGAATCCATTCTCTCTGCCATAGTGCCCAGCCCCATCTGATGGGTTATGTGTTACGGCAGAGGGGTCTGAGGCCTTTCTTCATCCCCCAACCCCTTCCCACAAAACCCACACAACCCCCTGTCACTTAGCCCACACTCATACAAACTGATCTGTATGGGGTTAGATAGACAGAATCCTTCCCCCCAAATAACTCAGGTTGGGAGAGAACAGCGAAGCAAGGGTTAGGGTTAGCCTTTGAGTGAGAAAGGTTGTGGTTGCTGATCTTTTCTGTACACTGGACCTTACTGCTGAGGAAAGTGAGTGAGGGAGGGAGAGAGCAAAGGGTTCTGGGCAGGTGTCCCTGTGTGGCCCTGTCTTTCCCTCGCTCCCCAAAGAGCTACAGCAGAGGAAGCCTTTGTGCAGTGGAGGGGAGGGCCTTGGGCAGGAGACAGCTTGGACAGGAAGCCCAGCAGAAGCAGGAAGGAGGTCAGGAAGAAGCTGACGGGACTGTCCCAGCTCATACCCAGCCCTGCCAACCTTCAGGAGCACAAGGCGGAGTTTCTAAAAATATTTACAGTAAGTCTAAATTAATAAGGTACTATATCAGCCCTGACAATCGGAGGATGTAGGGCCAGTCCCTCCAGGGGAGAGAGCCAACGCAATCAGCACAGAGGCTTTGCGGGGCGGTGGGGGCTTGGGGAGGCCCAGCCTTGCACAGCCAAAGGAGGAAGTCAAGCCCTCCACCCTGGGGCTGCAGCAGGCACTGGCCAATATGGTGCCCCATCACCCGTCCTGGGGAAGGGAAAACATCCTATGGACTTGCACAGAGCATCTTCAACCTGCCTCCACCACCCCATCCGATGCAGAAATCTCCCCCTCTGCACCCAGAGAACCATCTGGAATACTTCTGTTGAAAGGACACTCACCCCTGTCCTCCTGTCCATTCCAGTCTGGGCATCCCTGCTCATTCAATCAATAGTGTTGCCTTCAGTAGAGCAGAGTGGTTGGAGTCAGGTGGCCACTTTCACATCACATTACCACGGGCAAGGAGTCCGGTCATTTCAAGCCTCCGCTTTCCCATGTATAAAACAGGTACCATTGGAGTATCTGCCTCCCAGGGCTGGTGTTAGGATTCAACAAGAGAGTGTAGGTAAGGGACTCAGCATGCAGAGAATGCCAATGCCACACAGACAGAGAGATGTGGGCCAACTTGCAAAGGAAAGAGTTTTAAATGTCCTGAGACTAAAATTAGATCATCCCAGAAAAGTCAGCCAACGCCATCTTGTCTCTGGTAAGGAGTGCTGAGCAGCCTTGCACTGGGGTGTGTGTTAGCCACTTGCCCTGTGTGGCTGGTTGTTGAGCACTGGAGAGGTGGGTGTAGGTGACTTGCAGGCGTGAATCACGCACAGAACATACTAGATGTCATTAGTAATTTTTTTTCTTGGCCAGGGCTGGGTTTGAACCTGCCATCTCCGGCATATGGGGCTAGCGCCCTACTCCTTTGAGCCACAGGCGCTGCCCAGTTTTTTTTGTTTTGAGTCAGACTCTCACTTTGTCACCCTCTGTACAGTGCCGTGGCATCATAGCTCACAGAGACCTCACACTCTTGGGCTCAAAGCAGTCCTCTTGCCTCAACTTTCCAAATAGCTGGAACTACAGGCCCCTGCCACAACGCCCTGCTACTTTTTAGACATGGGGTCTGACTCTTCCTCAGGCTGGTCTCAAACTCCTGGGCTCAGGCAATCCACCCACCTTGGCCTCCCAGAGTGCTAGGACTACAAGTGTGAGCCACTGTGCCCCGATCATTAGTAATTTTTATATTGATTATATGTACACGTTGAAATGATAATATTCTGGATATATTGGAATAAATACAACACATCATTACAGTGGCATTTACTTCTTCTGTTTCTTTTACTTTTTTAATGATGTGGCTACTGGAAAAATTAAAATTATATGTGTGGACTATGTTATGTTCCTAGCAGATCTCATTGAGCTGAGGAATCAGATTGAAGCTTCAGGGCATTTACTCTTGGAAGCATCTTTGAGGATGGGTTGCAATGGGTAGGTTCATTAGAAAACAGATACAGATACAATTTTCCAGACCAAAGATTTGCATCAAAGAGAGTACTTAGATTAAAATCTTCTAATCACAGTGAGTTTGCCACAAGGCAGTATCACAGAGAGATGAGATTTCTGCCCTCCCAAAGCTAGAACCTGATATAAACTCAACTACAGGTTAACAGGTAAAGCTTGTAGTATCCTAATAGTTAAGATTATTATCAGGCCTATGTTATTATAAAATTATTGTTACAGTATAAGCACACTTACATGTTTTTTCCCATTGTAATTTTTCTCAAAATGCCAAGAGATAATTTACATTATGATCCTCATTTTACAGATTAGTAAACCAAGGTGCAGAGATTTCCATCCCTGGTTCAGGGTCACATAGCTTCTGAGTAACAACAATAGGATTGGAACTCCTAACTTTGCTTGTAGCAACCCAAAAGCTCTCCATTTGGGGTGTAGTTTCCCCACTCAGGACCCTGCTTCTGCACTCAAATGTGACCTGAATTTTGTGTCACTAAAGAGGACAGCAGAAAAAACTCCTAAATGGAGCCTGCTCTTGCCTTCTCCCCCTGTCTGTCTGTAGGAGAGGGAGGCTGAGTGGAGAAAAATGCGCGTAGACTCACAGCTACAATTATAAAAGGATAATTTTCAAGACCAGTGTGCTTTTTGACTATGTTTTACGTTAAGTCCATAATAACACCAAGAAAAGAAGCAGTGAGTTTAATAATGCCATGGCTGATATTTCAGTACTTACTCCACAATGACAGGCACTATTCTAGCAAAGAATGTTAATTTTAAAAAGTGAACTCTGGAGGCAATAAACACCTGGTTTCAATGCCTGGCTCTGCTACTGTACCAAGCCTCAGATTCACTGACTGTGAAATGGAGGTGACAGCACACAGCAGTTGTCAGAATTATGAGGATACTAGACATAAAGACTCAGGCCCATGCCTGGCACACAGCAAATGCTCAGTAAACACTGCCTATTGCAACGATCTCATTTAACCGTCACCACTGCCCTAGGTGTAGAGAACGTCGCTAATGACAAATGGGAATAGTGGATATTGTTTTCAATAGTAAGAAACGTGTCTGAGTTCACTTCTAAGTATTGCAGGAGGTATTTAAACCTGGGGGTGGGGGGTTCTGGGATCTGCAATCTTATCCACCATAGTAAACAGTTCAGGATCTTGAACTATTTGTAAAGTCATATTTTTTTTCTTGTTCTTTTCTAGTGATACTTCCCATCTTAGTTTCTGGAGGTGTGGAAAATGGCTGCTCTGCCGGCCCAGGGCTTTGTGTGAGCAGAGGCCCCTGCCTCTGCTGAGTCGGTGAGTTACTGCTCAGTCCCAAGGCCCAACAGGTACCCAGTGGCAACCTACCCTTTGCCAAGAAGACACGAGGCTAGTGGTACAGCGTCTCCTATTCTTGGGACTGTTGGGGGCCTAGGAGTATCACACCGGCTTTGGGGCCCTCATGGACGGCCGCTGCGCCTCTGACGCTGGGTGATGCTGACCTCTGGTGGACACCTGCTGCTCCTCAGCCTGAACCTGCCCTTGAGCCCCATTGCCGACTTCCAGCCCTGCCTTGGGGATGCAGACCCCATAAACTGAGCCAGACCTCTCTCCTTCTTCCAGGCCTCTGATTTCCATCCCCAGAATCTTACAGCTTTGAGGTGGGAAGACCCCTCAACAAAGACCCCTTAACCCACAATCAAATCAGCCCATGATTCTTGAGAATCATGCCCGCTGCCCCTCCACCTAGCTCAGTGTTTTGAGCTACACATTCTCTCCTGAAATGTAGTTACACTGCACTGTAATAATACAATATCATGTTATGACACCGATTTTGAAAAAGAAATGCTCTTGTCTTCTTCTTTCTCCTTGGGTGGTTCGGGAGTAAAACCAAGAGATGTTGAATCATCCTCAATAGTATTCAGAACTCTTCCTCAAGCATGTCACTCTGCAAAGATAACACATGAAAAGGAAAATGTAACTCTGGTTTATTAAGGAAAATCACGGACTGGAAAGAAACTAAGGCTTTTTTTTTTTTAACTGACAATTCGTAAGAAAAAAGGTGACATCCAAGTCCCTAGAGGCTAGAAACTCATTGTTGGGCATATAGCGCCACCTAGTGGTACCTTGTGGAACAGCGCTCCCAGACTCGCTCGTTCCTTCACCCATCTCTTGAGACATATTTGTTGAGCATTTCTTATGTGCCCTTTCACCTCAGTTCCTTTCCTAAGCTCCTTATGTGAACCTTTTATCTCAATGAACTTTGCACTGAAATCTCTTTCGATACATCCACTAATTTTATCTTGGAAAATAGCATGCATATGTAGTTAAATTCGCCCAAGGAAGAAGGTGGCTTTGGAGATATTCTTTTATCTGTGATCTGCCTAAGCTATTCCTATCTTAGCCCTAGGGCCCTGCAGGTCACTTAAAGATTTCATTAGTCTTGACTCTAAAATGGGCATGTGCCTTTTCTTTTTTCTTTTTTTCTTTTTTTTCTTTTCTTTTCTCTTTTTTTTTTTTTTTTTTTTTTTTGAGACAGAGCCTCAGTCTGTCACCCTGGATAGAGTGCCGTAGCATCACAGCTCACAGCAACCTCCAATTCCTGGGCTCAAGCAAGTCTCTTGCCTCTGCCTCCCAAGTAGCTGGGACTACAGGCACCTGCGCCCGGACATTTTTTGGTTGCAGCTGTCATTGTTGTTTGGTGGGCCCGGGCTGGATTTGAACCCGCCAGCTCAGGTGTACATGGCTGACACCTTAGCCCTTTGAGCCACAGGCGCCAACCCTCTCTCTTTTTTTTTTTTTTTTTTTTTTTTCTATCTGGAAATCCATTTTCCTGTTTCTCGGGCACCTGCCACTCTGATAAGATAGGTGAACTTCAGCACAGACAGATGAGGGGACAGAGCTAATCAGCGACTGAGCCAGAGGGGGAACTCAAGAGCTGTTCATTGAGCTTCTCTGTGGGGGACCCTGGGCTCAGTGACAAGTCAAATAGGCCTCTCCGCTCTCAGAAGACTTAGACACATCTACTAATGAATGGCGTGGAGAAGTAGAGCTGTGACTGTGGGAAGTATTAGAAGGCGAGTTGTATCCACAGTCAGTTTTAAAATCAGACGTTTAGAGGCTTTAAGTACTGAAAAAAATATGACTCCCCATAATCCATTTAAAATAAAACCAACCTGAATTAAAAGATAAGTGTAAAGAAATCCTAAAGAAGTCTTATTTTTTCCACCACAACTTCTTTGAAACTATTTGATGTTTTAAGAAAGTAAAACAGCATATTATGAAAAATTGGGAATGACCCTGTTCCACTAACGCCTGAAATACATGTTTAGTCTGCCTGTTGGGGAATCCAAGATGGGATTTGTATATAATAGGGATTTGACCTAATCAGCAAAATCAGGAAAGAATTCCCTGAGGACATGGTAGCTGCAACGGGAGCTACAAGATGAAAGGGCAGGTAGGTGAAAAGGATGACAAACAATGATAGCAAGCGCTGGGCAGAGCATGTACAAAGGTCCAGTGGCAGCCAGGAGCTTGAGGGAGCAGAAACAGAAACGCTGGGCATGAGAACTGTGTTACAGGGGCCAGAACACACAGGCCTTGGAGGGCCACCTTGAGGAGTTTTGCCTTCATCCTGTAAGCAATGGAAAGCTGTTGTAGAGTTTCAATCAGCATGGGAACATGATCCAACTGGTGTTACAGAAAAGCCACACTGGTTATACGTGAACAATGACTAGGAAAGAGGATAAGAGTCCAATTAGAGTACATTAGTCCCCAGGAGAGATAATAGAGGCTCGAATTAAGAACCTGGTGGCCACAATGGAGAGATGTGAGTAGATATGAGAGAGATTTTGGATTAGATATAGGTGTAAGGGAAAGCGAGCTGTCAGGATGTCTCTTAGGTTTCTTGCTTGCTGAGATTAAATGAATGGGGTGTCATTCATGGAATAGGGTGTGGCAGAACTGGTGAGCAAATGCCAGTATCTGTTTTCTCCTTTCCCCTTTGGTGATTACATCAGAGTTCTCTTATGCACCACTTCAGATCCTCTCGGGCTCACCTTCCTTTTGTCCCCTCTCTGCAAGGGCTCTGATGGGCTGATGCAGACACAGTCCTGCAGCTCCTCCCCTCTGGCCCCTGCCATGCCCTTCTTGCCTCCCCCTTGAGCTTCTGTTGATATCACCGGCCAGGCTGGGTGCCCACTTTCTTGCTTACAAATTCAGAAAAGCAAGAGTTAGCAGCTCAGGGACAAATTTTTAACCCACAAGAGACAAGCCAAAAGAGAAATTCTTCCTGTATTCTCTCCCAGAGGTCCAGTCCTCGGGGTAGTTTATACAGTTTCCTGGTTTCTTGATTCTGTAAATTGGCCATTTCAATAGGGACCCTCACAGAGCTTCCTCCTTCCTTCTTCACTCTCCTTATTAATTATTCCTATTTATAAGCCCTCAGCTTTAGATCGTGTTTTCAGGAGACTCTGGTGCTATAGTTGGAATGGGTCCACCAAAGATCATGTGACAGAAACTTAATCCCCAGTGCAACAGGGTTGGAAGGTGGAACCTTCTAAGAGGTGATTAGGTCATGAGTGCTCTGCCATCAGAGCGCTCATCAGGAATAGATTAATGCCATTATCTAGAGAACTAGTGAGTTCTCAGTAAAAGAATGCCCTTGTCCCCCCTTTTTCTCTTGCTGTCTCTCATGCTCTTCTGTCTTCTGCCAGGGAATGACATACCCTTACTGGGTGCTGTCTCCTTGGTATTGGACTTCTCAGCTTCCAGAACCATGAACCAGTGCATTTCTATTCATTATAAATGACCCCTGCTCTGTTAGAGCAGCAGGAAGAGGACTCAGACATCAGGCTAGGACAGTAATATAACCTGACCCCTAGCTAGGTCTTAGCTGGGAACACAGCTACTCAGCTAGAGACTGGATGTTCTGGCTTCCCTTACAGCTACCTGTGGTCTTAACAGGATGTGAACAAAGGTGATGTGTGCTTCTTCTTGATCACATTCTTTAATAAAAGAAATTGCTAACTCTTCACTTCTTTTCATTCCTCTTCCCCCAGACCAGAACATATACATGGGCTAGAGAGCCAGTTTTGACCACACTGATGGAGACAACCAACCAGAGGTGCACAGAGCAATCAGAACACGTGTGGCAGACCTGGACTACACATCTACTTCTGGCTCAGTAGCAGCAAGAGAAATGACTGTTTTGGTTTTTTTTTAATCTTACCTCTCTGCCTCACCTATGCCATAACTCACACACAAGGTGGGACAAGACCAGACTTAAGGTCAGCATAAGGAATGTTGTGTTTGAGAAGCCTTTGAGAAATCCAAGTGAAACAGCAACTGATAAATTAGATACAAGCCTGAAAGTGGGAGGGGAGGTCTGGGTGGAAATTCCTAAAGTTTGTGAATCATCTTCTTCTCATGTGTGGCTGGGAATTAAAGTGTGAATGTGTCTGAGATGGTCTAGGAAGAAGGTAGAGAAGAAAGAGAAGGGTTCCTGCAGTGGGCTGCCTTAGAAGCTGCCAAAGGTCCCCACTAAGGCAGCCCCAAAGGTCCCCACTGTCTGATATTTGTGCCCATGGGCAATCTTCTGCCCTAGACCTAGTGACTCCTTTCTAAACAACAAAATAGGGCAACAGTGATTAAAAAGTCTAATGATTAAGTCATTTAAAAACCTTCCCAAGGTTAGGTTACAAAAAGAAGCTTCTATCTTGAGTACCCTCTCTCCTAACAGCTTACTGTGAGAGAAGTTAACTTGCCTGTTGTGAACTGCTAATGGACAGACCCATGTGACAAGGCCCAGAAGAAGGCCTCCAGCCAACAGCCGGCAAGGGACTGAGACCTTTAGTCCAATGTCTTATGAAGAAATGAATCCTAAGCCAGCAAGGTGGCTCACGCCTGTAACCTTTGGGAAGCCAATGTGGTTGGGTTTGAGCTCATGAGTTTGAGAGTCAGAGTAAGACCCCATCTCTAAAAAAAACAACAACAATAATAATTGGACATTGTGGCAGGTGCCTCTATTCCCAGCTACTCAGGAGGCTGAGGCAAAAAGATCACTTAAGCCCAAGAGTTTGAGGTTGCTGTGAGCTGTGATGCCATGGCACTCTACCAAGGATGACAAAGTCAGATGAAGAAGATGAAGAAGACAACGAAGATGAAGATTAAGAAGAAGAAGAAGAAGAAATGAATCCTGCCAACAACCCTATGAGGATGCTTGGACACAGATCTTACAGCCCTAGTCAAGCTTTCGGATGACTGCAACCCCAGCCAACACCTTGACTGCAGCCTAAGACTCTAAGTCAGAAACCCCCACCCAAGTCATAGCAGGTTCCTGACCAGGGAAACTGTAAGACTGAAAAAAATACCTAATGTTGTAAGGTGCCATGTTTGGGGGTAATTTTTCTCTTAGCCATCAATAACTAAGACAGAGTCCATGCCAGAGCCTTGAGGATACCCTCCGTCAGTAGCTGGTAGAGGAGAATGAACTGCAAAGGAGGAAGAGAGCAAACTACCACAGGTGTGGGGGGAAACCCAGGTAAGAGCCAAGGGTCTTATTCCATTCTGTGTTGCTATAAAGGAATGCTTGAGGCTGAGTGATTTATAAATTAAAACAGTTTATTCAGTTCATGATTTTTGTGGCTACTAAATTCAAGGCACCTGTATTCACTGACGGCCTCAGGCTGCTTCCACTTATGACAGAAGGTAAGTGGGAGCTGGTATGTGCAAGAGAGGGGGCAGGTGCCAGGCTTTCTCATAACCAGCTCTCATAGGAACTAACAGACTGAGAATCCACTCACCCCAAGAAAGGACGATAATCTATTCATGAGGGATCCCCCTCCATGACCCAAACACCTCCCTTTAGGCTGCACCTCTGATAGCGGGGATCGGATTTCAATATGAGCTTTGGAGATAAATGTCCAACTCACAGAATCCAAGTGAAGAGGACAAGTCAACAAGAATGGATAGTCAAGAGTGTTGGGATGCTGCTTACAGATCAAATAACACAGCAGAAAAACACCTGATGGACGTACAGATATGGAAGTCACTGTGACCTTAGGATATACGCTGGTATTTCAGAACTGACAGGCCTAGAAAACCCACTCAGAATGAGAGGAGGAAGGAAGAAAGGAAGAAATATAGAATTTCTACTGGAACTTTGACAGTGAAAGCAAAAAATAAATAGAGCAATCAGCGTAGCATGGAAGACATTTTTTTAGCCCTGCTCATAAAGAAGGGGCATCGCTCTAAGAGAAATGGGCCAATGTCCCTGCCCCCAGATCTGGGTAAGGGGTTCAGAGATTTTGGCCAGGGAGAAAGGCAGCTGATAAGAGCAAAAACCTCTCAAGCACTCCACAGAAAAAAAACTGATTTTATTTGAAATAGAGTGTAGAGAACTTCAAGTCTCAGTAACAGCAATACATGGAGGCTGGAAGCTCCAGCAGAGGAACAGGAGAACCCAAAGCCAGGCAGATCACCAAGGTGAGAGGCAGCTGAGAAGAGCCTTCCTGGGCTTGGAACAAACCTCAAAATCTTGCCTTTAAAACTACCTCTGCAAAGGGACCTGAATTTAATTAAATCAGACTAAAAGCAACTTACGTCTCAGACCATTGTCAAAAACAATAGAGCAAGCAGATGAAAATTAGTGGAGGCTAAAATCTGGATGTGATACTAGCAAAGGAAGAGATGCGAGAGAGAGGCAGAGTGGGCGGCTAAGACTAGTCCTGGGAGGCAGGGGCTAGGGAGGTTTTACTGTATATGAAATGCCCCAAATAGGCAAATCTATTTTTAAAAAGCCTAGGGCTGGGGGGTGGAGGAGAGGAGGTAGGAAGGGCAGTGACTGCTAAGGGAAGTGGGGGCTTCTGCAAGGTGATGAAAATGTTCTACGACTGATTGTAGTGACGATTGTATAACTCTGATTATATTTTCTAAAAACACCAAATAGGAGACCAACCTGAGCAAAGAAAGACCACATCTCTACTAAAAATAGAAAAACTAGCCAAGGGGTTATGGGAAGAGCCTGCAGTCCCAGCTACTCCAGAGGCTGAGACAAGAGGATGGCTTGAGCCCAAGAGTCTGAGGTTGCTGTGAGCTATGACAGCACAGCACTCTACCCTGGGTGACAGAGTGAGGCTGTAAATAAACAAATAAATAAATGCTAAAAAAAATCATATTGCACACTTTAAATGAGTGAATTGTATGGTATATAAGTTATATCTTAATAAAGTCTTTTTTTTTCCTTAAAAAGTCAGTGAAACGAATCCAATTGAAAGGAGTAAAGTAGGGAGGGCAAAAAGAGACAGAGACAGGCTGGGGGTGGGGGGCAGGGTCCCCAGAGGCAGTGGCAGGACTGCCTGTAGCAGCAGGACAGAAACTGCTCACCCAAAGGCCTGGGATGGGCGCAGGTGTCGGGAGGTCTGGAGATCTGGATTTGAGACCATGGCTGTTTGTCCGGGTTGCTGGGCACGAACCCCGACGTGGTTTGAAAGCTGACTGGGAAAATGATGCTGAAGAGAAATAACTTAGGCCAGTTTAAAACATGATGTCTGAGAATGCCTGGAGAAGGCTTACATCAACTCAGGCCCAGCAGCAAGACCAAGAAAATGCAGCCCGCCCTGGCCTCTTCAGAAGGCTTTTAATGATTTTAATAAAGGTGCATCAGCAAAATGTAAAAATGCCAAAAGATACGGTTGAAAGAATCCCAAGTCCCCAGGAAGACTCGATAGAGAGAAGCTGGGTAAAAGGTAGGGGGTTGTTAACAGAAGGTAGATAGGTATTTAGAAAAGGGGAGGGAAAAACTAGTTCCATCCCTGCAGGGGAAGTAAGCCAGGTCTCTAATCTAACCACCTATCAGAAGTTCAAAGAGCTTAACCCCTCCCACCTGTTGACTCTGCGCACAGGCCTAGTGGCCAGGCCTGGGACGTGCCCTTTTCATCTTCGCTGGTTTTAATGAGCCCCCAGGGATTACGAGCCTGCGCTTTCCCCTAGATACCGTAGGATCAAGGTGGGGCGCCCGGCTGAAAAGCCAACCTGTCTACGTCCCACAGCTGTTCTGACCAGGTGGATGAATGGGTAGAGGAAGGACAGCAGGCCTGAAGTTTGGAGGGACTGGATAAGGTACAAAGCGTTGTGGCGGTGAGAAGGATCACTGAAAGCTGCGTCCTGATGTTGCCTCACACTCCCGCCTCTGGCTCCCCTGGTTCTGCTTCCCCCTTTGGTCCTCCCCCCAGTTTCCAAAGGCTTCTCAAACATAAGCACTGGTGGAGGCGGTGGAGGACATGGTTGCCAGGCCACTGAGGAAGGGACAGCCTTATTCAGACCCAGAGGCCAGCAACAGAGAAGAAAAGAGGAGCAAGTCACCCTGGAAGGGCAGGAGAGGGAGACTCCAGCTCCATCCTGGATGATATGGAACTAGGGGTCACCTGTCAACAGGGGTGGCTTCCTGGGCATGTAACCTGTGCAATTTCTAAAAAACGGCTTCCTGGTTGGTTTAATGTTCCACTGTCACTGTCTTGAGATTCTTAATAGGCTTTGAAGGAGGCAGGGCACAGTGGCTCGCGCCTGTAATCCTTGCTCTCTGGGAGTCCAAGGAGGGTCCGATGCTTTGCTTAAGCTCACGAGTTTGAGACCAGCCTGAGCAAGAGCGAGATCCAGTCTCTAAAAAATAGCTGGGCATTGTGGTGGGCGCCTGTAGTCCCAGCTACTGGGGAGGCTGAGGCAAGAGAATCACTTTGAACCCGAGTTTGTGGTTGCTGTGAGCTATGACTCCATGGCCCTCTACCGATTACAAAGTGAAACTCTGTCAAAAATAAATAAATAAATAAAGTTTTAAATAAGAGACTACACATTTTTTTCCCCTAGGCCTCACAAATAATGTAACCTTCCCTGCCCTGTAAAAAACACTCACCTGTCTAAAACATGGCCAAAGAATGGCCACAGGAACAAAAATGGCTCCTGTATACTTGGAAAAAAGTTCTATACAGTGGAACAGGGGTGGTGGTTTTATTGTCCAGAGACTGCCGGTCCCCTGGGGAGAGGGGATTATACTTCCTCCCCCTTCTGACATCAGAGGAAATGCCTCACTTCTGGGTAGAGGCTGCAAGACCCTGCACATGGTTTACCACATGTTATTTTCCTATTTTATGAAATCAGAAAGGCTACCATATCAGCCTGTATCAGCCCAGATCCTGAAGTGAAGATGCCCTGGGCCAGTGCTACAGATGAGCAGGAGGTGGAAATGAGTGCTGAGCAAGAGATAAATTTGGTTCCATTAAGACACTGCAATTCAAGGGTTATTTGTGACTATAACATAATATTAACTTATCCCAACTAATACAGAACGGCTCATTTCCCAGGACCGTGTCACCGGAGTGTGTTGGAGCAGAAATGTTTACACAGGCATGGTCTCCCTGCCCAGGTAATTCTGAGTCCCCACACCTTGACCATGCCATTTCTCTCTGCCAAGAGCTTTGCTCCAATCCCCTCTGCCTATTTTAGCTGCTCACCATCCTCCTAGACACTGATGGAACCCTGCCTCTTCCTAACCAGCTCATCACCCCCCCACTGACTCTGGAGCATTCTCTCCTTCCTCTCAACTACTCTGCCCGTCATTTTCTTGTAAGTTACCTGCCTGTGAGTTATATCCTGCCTGATATCCTCTCTCCTGTGGTGCTTTGAGGAGATATTTAAATCTTTTTCTTTTTTTTTTTTTTTTTTTTTGTAGAGACAGAGTCTCACTCTTTCACCCTCCGTAGAGTGCTGTAGAGTCACAGCTCACAGCAACCTCCACCTCTTAGGCTTGAGCGATTCTCTTGCCTCAGCCTCCCAGAGTTTGGCATTTCAGAGCAAACAACAGGTAAAAACCAATTAATTTTCTAAATTT
>CAUYRH010138825.1:0-15656 GCA_963574655.1 Perodicticus potto | reverse complement strand
CCCCCAGTACCAGCCTTGCTGACTGCAATCTATCCCCCAGTACCAGCCTTGCTGACTGCAATCTATCCCCCAGTACCAGCCTTGCTGACTGCAATCTATCCCCCAGTACCAGCCTTGCTGACTCCAATCTATCCCCCAGTACCAGCCTTGCTGACTGCAATCTATCCCCCAGTACCAGCCTTGCTGACTGCAGTCTATGCCCCAGTTCTGCTAGCTTAGTTTGGGGGCAGGTACCATCTATTAGTCTGGCTCCTTCTTGGATGGGTTCAAGCCCTGAAGAGTTGGAGCTGGGAGCACAGGGCTCCTCTCCAGAGTGAGAGGAGAAAGGGACTAGTCCACGAGATAAACGGATCACTTTTTACATGAAAACCTTTTTCTCAAACAACCTCTTCCAGAAGCATCACAGGGTTGCTGTGTGCGGTGGAAGGGATGGCAGAGCTGGGTCAGGGGCCATGTGGCCTGAGGTGAGCCACTTACAATGACTGTGGTTCCTGAGTCTCACCCAGGGCACCTGCCTCTATCTACAGTGAACCTCATTAGAAACACACAAACAGCCACAGACACGCAATGCAGACAGCTCTAAAGCAACAGAGATTCAGTTTGGTTAGTAGAAACCAATGTGCAATGTGACCAGAGAAAGGAGCCAGGAGGGTGAGGGCTGATTCTGTAAAACACCTTCAGGGGATAAGCCTCTCCCCATCTGGCAACGTGAGGAGCAAGGTCTGCTGGCAGCCAGGGGACTCAGTGGGCCTGAAACCTTGGGCTGAGTGAGGACCTCAAGAGGGAGAGAAGGAGGTGTGAGAAAGACCTTAGGTGGGATTTGGAGGCTGTTGCATCATTGGTGAGCACAAAGCTCTGATAAGGAAGGAGGTCCCTGAGCCTGGGTCTGGGTGGGACTATGGGGCCGGCAGAGAGGCACTTACCGAAACCACACACTTCCTTACATTCCATAGCAAAGTAATCCATATGGGGATATAAAGAAGCATGTGGCCTTGGGAAGCAGTGTCGTCCAGAAGCAGCCCAGCACCCTAGGTGAGGACCACTCATAGCTTTCCTCCTTGCCCAGGTAGGAAAGGCGTAGAGGGTAAGAGCACTGGGACCTTTGTCATCCTAGATTCCACGGAAACCATCCAGGAACAAAGCTGCCGTGGGGAATGGTGGTGCTTCGGGGGACCTAATCCCTTCCCCTGATGTTTTTTCAGAGGCTCTAAGTCTTGCTGGCTCAGTCTGGTGCGGGTACAATCTATCCAGTCCTTTATTGTTACTATTAACTGATTCACTGGGGCTGCTTTGTGCATTTTGATATGATTCTTTTTTAATGTTTGGAATCTAGTGAAAAGGAAACTAAAAAGAAGGGAGAATCCAACAGAGAGAAGTTCTGCAGGTACACAGAGAGCCACTGGCACCTAGAAACACACCCACTTGCTGTCCTAACTAGTGTCTGTCTTTGGTGCTTGTGGACAGGCTGCAGCTGCCGGTGGCTCGGCATTCCGAGCACAATGGTTCATTGTGGGGAGGATGCTTTTGTTCAGCTTCTGCTCCCCCTAGCCCATCACCTGCCCCACAGGCTGTGAGGCCTGAGCCCTGGAAAAGTGAGGGACCCTGGCAGCTGTGGAGCCATTCTGGGTCTGGACAGCCACCCCAGCAGGAGGGAGGTGGGGCTTTGAGCTTTGTGGCATCTAATTCTCTTTCAGGAAATGAGGATAAATGTGCCAGAAGAACTGTAACCAACCCCCTACCCAAAGGGCTTGAAACTCACAGCACTGACAGGAGTGGTTAATGAAATCTACTAACAGTAATAAATATAAGAAGACACATTTTTTTTAGATAGAGTCTCACTCCGTTGTCCAGGCTAGAAGTCCATGATCTCAGCCTAGCTCACAGTAACCTCAAACTCCTGGATTCAAACAATCTTCCTGCCTCAGCCTCCCGAGTAGCTGTGATTACAGGTACCTGTCAAGATGCCTGGCTAGTTTTTCTATTTTTAGTAGACCCAGGGTCTTTCTCTTGCTCAGGCTGGTCTTGAATTCCTGAGCTCAGGGGATTCCCTTGGCTTGGCCTCCCAGAGCACCAAGAAGAAACTTTCAAAAAGCATGTTTTCTATGATAGGGTCATTGTTTTTATTTTATTTTATTTTTTTGAGACAGAGTCTTACTATGTCACCCTTGGTAGAGTGCTATGGTGTTACAGCTCACAACAACCTCAAACTCTTGGACTTAAGCAATTCTTTTACCTCAGTAAGCCAAGTAGCTGGCACTATAGGCGCCTGCCACAATGCCCAGCTATGTTTTTGTTGCCGTTCTCCTTGTTGTTTAGCAGGCCTGGGCCGGGTTTGAACCTGCCTGCTTCACTGTATGTGGCTGCACCCTAACCACTGAACTACAGGCATGGAGCCCATGATAGGGTCATTGTCAGTGTTTTGCCTAAGTGCCTTGACTCCTACCTACCTATTTTATGAAATTTGTTTTGCTTTTTTTAGAGACAGGATCTTCCTCTGTTGCCCAGGCTGGAGTACAGTGGTATCATCACAGCTCATTACAGCCTCAAACTCCTTGGCTTAAGTGATCCTCATGCCTCAGCCTCTTGAGTAGCTGGGACTACAGGCATGCAGCACCACACTCAGCTAATTTTTTATTTTTTTTGTAGAGACAGGGTCATGCTATGTCGCCCAGGTTGGTCTCAAACCCCTGGTCTCAAGCTCTTCTTCCACCTTTCCCTCCCAAAGCACCGAGATTATAGGCATGAGCCACTGAGCCTGGAAAATTCAGCTATTTTATCTGTTTTACAGATGAGGAAGATGAGGGTAATAGGAATGAAAAATTTACATATATATATATATAAACAGAAATTCTTTTCTTTTTCTGAGACATACTCTCACTTTGTCACTCTCCTTAGAGTGTCGTGGTGTCATAGCTCACAGCAACTTCAAACTCTTGGGGTCAAGGATTCTTTCACCTCAGCCTCCCAAGTAGTTGGGATTTTAGGCACCTGTCACAATATCCGGCTATTTTTAGAGACAAGAGTTTTGGTCTGGCTCAGGCTGGTCTCCAACCTACGAGTTCAGGCAATCCACCTGCCTCAGCCTCCCAAGTGCTGGGATTATAGGCTTGAGGCACTGCACCCTGCAGAAATTCTTTTTTTAAAAAAATCATAGGATTGGTGGGGACAGAGAAGCTTGGAAGGTTAAGAGATGTTGAGAAGAAAGGAAAGAAGGAAAACATTATGGGCTTTGCATTTTGTATATTTATCCCTCTGCAGCTTTGCACTTGGGGTGCTGGTGGTAGTGGCTTAGTACCCACACTTTTCCTCAGGAAAATTAGAAAATGTCCTTGAGATCTCGGTCAAAATCATGTATTAGCTCTTCTAATCCAATCCAATGGTTATCTCAGCTAGTGCTCTGAAAACACGATTCTTGCCCATTGTCACGAAGAAGCTTCATATAAGTGAAAATGTGGAGCTGCTCTTCTTGTTCCATGTTTGGGAGTGATGGTCAATCAATGACAGACGCAGCATCAGGGCTGATGGGGAGGGAGGACGGCTGGGCAGAGGAAGACGTGGCTTCGCCTCTGAGGAAATGAAAATAGCTCATCTCTGCCAGAGAATCAAGGAACGCAGCTGTGTAAATGTTCCTTTTAACTGGTTACATCTGTCAGATCAAGATCCTCCAAAGTGTTGGTGCATGAGTTGTCAGGAGTGAGGGTCTGCCTGGGTGAGAAGGACCATCGAGTTTCACGGTCCAAAGACCCAGCAAGAGGCAGCTTTAAGTAATTTGCCAGGCAGAGGTCCAAAAGGTGAGTAATTCATGTAAGACTATAAAAGGAAAAGATTCTCAGGGAAAAGATTTGCAATAGCCAAGGGAGTGTTAACCATCCCATGAAACTATCCCCAACATTTGGGTGTGAATTGTTGTTTTTGTTAAGCCCAATCTCATATAATCAATAGGTTACTTAAATGCTTACTGCGGGCAGGTGCTATGGTTTACACCTGTAATCTCAGCACTTTGGGAGGCCAAGATGAAAAGAGCACTGGGGGTCAAGAGTTCAAGACCAGCCTGGGCAGCATTGTGAGACCCTTCCCCACCAAAAAACCCTAGAAAAAACAAACAAACAAAACCCCCCCAGATTCACTGAAAAATCTTCAAGAAAAAAAATAAAGATTAATAACCAATTCCTTGACAGCTCATGAGTCCTGGAAATTAAATCCTTATCAATTAAGAACACTCAAAGAATTTTGAAAGTCAAGAGAATGTTTGAAAACAGAATATCCATGAGGAAAGTTTTGCCTAAACTCTCCTTTCACTTTTCCTGGCCATCTAACCTAAGATGCAAGGAAGGAAATCCACGGGACAGATTAGAAAATGTAGTGAAAGGTGGAATGGAAATATAAAACAAAACAAGGTACAGCAAAACCAATACATTTTAGACAAAGCAAAAATGGTGGGAAGAAAATCTAGGACAGAGAACACACAGACATGTTTCTCTGTTTTTCGTATAGGGTACGGGGTATTTTTTTTTTTAATTTTTATTAAATCATAGTTGTGTACATTAGTGCAATCATGGGGCACAAAGGGTACAGAGTATTGATAGGGCAATTAGATTTGGGATATTTATTTAGTTTCCTATTTACCCAAATCATTTGACTTCGGGTGATGGTCTTAATGGGAAGAATTTGGACAGGTGGTGTGTCAACCAGCCAACTGAGTGCTGTGTGATACTGGGGAAATCACCAGCTTTCTGTCATCTTCAAGCCAAAGCCCATGCTGCTTATCTGTAAATAGCAATTGTGTAACTATTGCTTCAAGCCAAAGTCCATGCTGCTTATCTGTAAATAGCAATTGTGTACTTTGGTGTAACATCTGCCCACCAAAGGATGGGCTAAAGATTAATGAGATACCACATGTGAGAATCTTGAGTTTCTTAGGAGAACAGGCCAATGGCCATGTAAAATGTCACTCAATGTGTTACTGAAAACAAGATTTATTTTGCACCCTTAACCCTACCCCATAATTGGACAATTCTTTAAAACTTTCAAATTATTAAGCTGGTCCTTCCATTCTCCCTGAGATGCAAGTATCATTTAAAAACATTCAGGACTTAAGTAACAGTAAAAATAGTTTCAAAGGCAGGAATGGCAATCATGGTTCTTTTTCTATTTCTTTCACTGAGCAGGGCAGAGTTTGAACATAAATGACTTAGACAAAACATTACAGAGACATGAGGATGGTGAGTTCCCCTTAATGGTCTGTAAAGAGCCTGTTTGATTTGGGAACAATCAAGGACAGGTTGAGACAGGGAGAAGTGTAAGTTATAGTCTAACAAAATGTTGTGATTGTCAAGGTTAATGTCTGCAGAGGGGTGCAGGGCGGGGACAGCATGGCTTGGACATCTGTGACTTGAGCAAGAAACTTAATCTCTTCATCTCCCCAGTTTCTACATTTTTAAAGTGAGAAAAATAGTGCTTACTCAACAGGCAGCTTCAATGAGATAGATTTATGTAAAATGTCATAAACACAGGACTAGAAGTCTAATAAATGGCATTTGTTGCTATTAATATTATCTATTAATAACACATTATTAATATAATATTAGTATCATTAATATTAATATATACTGCACATTACTAATTAATACAGTTAATATTGTATTAATCAATATTGAGATATCAACTGGTTCTACTCTCTTCCTGGAAGTCCTTATATTTTATTTACTTTAAAGGGTTTCATTAACATGGCAATTGTTTTCACGCAAGGGATGATTAATAGATACTTAGAATAGCTTAAACATTTTCAAAAATATTCCTCCCACAATTTTAACCTGCTTTTTAAAAAAAAACATTTAAAAATATTTTCATCTGTTTTAAAATAACTTATTAAGGAAAGGTATTCATTGGTATCATTTGTGACAAGAATCATTACAGGGGTCTAGGACCCCATTCTAGGAGCCCAGTCTCATTTTCCCCTTTATGAAAGGATTTGTATGGTGAGAAGCTCAGAATGTCTCCCTATTGACTACAAGGCATTTGCTCTCTTACGGGGGTGTTAACCCTGGTCTGCTGGCCTCCACCCCCTGCTGGATGCAGCTAGAAAACCAGGGCTTTCTGCAGAACAATCACCTGTCGGTGCTTCTCTGAATTTTTAATATGGGCTTCTTAGCACTCCCTGTTTCTTCTCTGCCCTTGGTCAAGTGTAGAAGTTTTAAATAACTGATAATCATTTGTTAAAATGTCATCAGAATGGCAGGCTTTGAAGGGGAATGGAATCCTGCTAGTGTCTGCAGAAGGAGTGGCCTGCACAAGTACACTCACTCCAAAGTCTGAAGACTTGTGACCGTATGCACTGGTATTCACTCCCGGTGTTCTTGGTGGCTGTCCACAAAACAGAAGCTATTTGGAGCTCACCACGTGAAAGCCAGACTATCTGGGGCTTCCCATCATCTGGCCGAGGAGGTAGGAAATAAAGTAGAAGCTCCTCCTTTTAAGGCAAGCCTGAGTAGCATGTTGGGATAGGACCTTATTTTTCCTGGGACTCAACCAGAATGTCCTGCTATTTTTAGAAGATGGGCCAGTTCTGAATGTTGATTTGATCATGGGCATGAGTCCTATTTTAGCTTCCCAGGGGCAACCAGAGCAGTGCCAGTTCCAAGAACCCAACCTCTCCTCTGCAGGCCTTCCACGACCTTTTTCAGAGGAGGTGAATGTGAATGGCATCAGACCATCACTGTTGTCCTTGCCCTGCTTCTCATCCAGGAGAGGTAGAGCTGGAACGTCAAGGGAGGATGGGACATGGTGGGGAGAGGGAGCCGGAGGGTACTAAGCCCTTTCTGCAGAGCATTTATGCTTACAGAGATCCTGTGGGGTGCATTTTACTACACAGAATGGGATTATCTCAAGCAAGTTCAGGAATCTGGAGATAGAGATTGGTTAACAAACTTGCCAAAATCGCACAGCTAGTAAGCGGCAGACTTAAGACTTGATGTTTCTTCTAGCACTGTAGGAGGCTGAGGCAGGTGGATTGCTTGAGCTCAGGAGTTCTAGACCATTCTGGGCCAGAGCGAGATCCCGTCTCTAAAAATAGCTTAGTGTTGTGGTGGGCACCTGTAGTCCCAGCTACTCGGGAGGCTGAGGCAAGAGAATCACTTGAACTCAACAGTTTGAGGTTGCTGTGAGCTATGACGCCACGGAACTCCTCTGAGGGTGAGAAAGTAAAACTCTGTCTTAAACAAGAACAACAATAACAAAAAAAACCTTGCCTTTTCATTAACACAAAGCACACGTTTGTTCTGACATGCTGTATTTCCCAACCTTCCCTGGTCCTTGGTGTCAATGAGGTACTTATTAAATATTCCCTCCTTCTACTCCACACCCATAAAAAGAAACATCTAAGGCAGCCGTTCTCAACTTGTGGGTCGCGACCTCTTGGTAACAATGAAAATGCACCGTGGCATTAGAAAGGTTGAGAACCACTGTCTAAGGGAAGGTCTAGGGCTCCACCTTTTAACAAGCATTCCCAGGAGACTGAAATAGCTTTAGGAGCATCACTTTCAAACTTGAGTGAACTAAAATCCTAAGATTCTGTGCAGATTTTTCTGACTTAATCTCAAAGATGCTGAAATAAGTTACCTGTTCAGGGCCCAGCAATCTGCATTTTATTCTGTTGAAAGTACTCAGAGGATTCTGAAAAACATTGATCTAATGGTAAACAAGAGAGTGAGATATGGATTCCAGATTAATGATATCAGTGATCTTGGAAAAGATCCACTCCCACAATAGTCTAAGGAAAACTACTTGGTTTTGCTTATTAGAAGAAATTCTGCAAACGTGATGATAAATGGTGAGACCTAGAAGCAGGGTGACACCTCTATACAACGTGAGTAGTTAACAGAGGAGTCAATTAGGGCTTCCACTGACTCCTAATGTCTTATGTTTCGAATGCTCCCTATGCCGTTTCTACCCCTGGAATGTTCTCTTTGCCCATCTTCACCAGTTGAAATTAATCTTTCTTTAAGGCTCACTTCAAAAAACACTTCCTTTCCAAAGCTTTCTCTCCATTGTCTTTTCCGCTTCATAGCCCTTATGGTCTGTAATGAGGCATAAATCACATCCCACCTTGCAGTCTGATTGTGTGTGTACCTGTAATGCGTGCACACTTCCCCTCCTGGAGGCCTGGCATCCCCGCTGCTTCCGTTTTGATTTCTCAGCCACCTGGTAAAGGCCTTTTGCATAGTAAGAGTGAAGCAGATAAAACCACCGGCACTACCACCTTTATAGAGCACTTACTGTGTGCAGACACTGTACCAGGCACTGTAACGATTATAGTGAAATATTTCTATTTTATAGATGAAGGACACAAGAAACAGAGAAGTTGTTGTTTGTTTCAGGGTCTCTTTGGAAGCTCTAGCCCACCAGGTAATCAGCATGGAAGGAGAACTGAATACTGTGGATTCTGGAAACAGCTCTTTAAAAATATCTCAACCTTCTAATTCAGTGCATCAGAATCTCCTGCCTGGCTTGCTAAAACACAGATTGCTGGGTCCCACCCCCACAGTTTTGGATTCAGGAGGTCTGGGGTAGGAACTGGGAATTTTCATCTCTAACACATTCCCAAGTGGTGCCGATGCTGCTGGTCTGGGGACAACCTTGTGAGAACCACTGTCCTAGGTCGATGTTTGTGACACTCCACAGTCTGAGGGCAAAGAATTGGTCCTTACATTCTGAGCTTCCGAAAACAAGGAAGTGAGGAAAAGGAGTAAAAGCCACGTAGAAGTTAGGAAGGTGTGAGCCCTTCTCTAGGGCATGGCTGTAGGTGCTTTCACAGATGAGGGTGCAGACAGTCAATACTTCAAAGAGAGGGAAACTCGGGTTGGGAAGTTACTGTTTTTGCCTGGAGCAGTTTTATGCTACTGGGAACGATCTCACTGGCTTCCAGTGTTTACCAATAAACCTTCAGTGGGGTTTGGTGAAAATGGGTATAGAATAAGCTGTGTGTATTTCTTGAAGAGAGCCCAGCAGATGGTTCACTGACTCACTTGCCCTCACATCCTTTTTGCTGAGTGATCACAGAGATGAGAGAACATAAAGTAATGATACAGAATAACAACCAAGCTCTTTGGCTCCAAATCTCTTGCTTTGTTTTTTTTAGGGGAAACTATATTACATTGAGTGAGGATTAAGTATTGCTTAGGGCAATACTCACTGAGACTCACTCCAAAGTGAGTGCTTAAGGTTCAGGGACCAAAATCAGGAGGACTGGGCTTTCGTCCTAGTTTTCCAAAGAACTATGTTGCTCCAGGGCTTAGTTTCTTAGTTTTCCAAAAAGATGGAACAGTTTATATCGTTTAGTGGTGATATCTGTGGGGACTTCTGAAACCTACTCCCACTCAGCAATTGAATATTTGAGGTAAATTACATATTAAAAATGAAATTCTTTGAATTGCTTGAAAGAAAAATTCAACAGACATTCAAAACATTTTGCCAAGGCTCTCAAAGGGCAAGTCGCAAGTTCAAGGTCATATGCTGTCAAGTTCTCATCCACCTCTCCCAACACCAGTAGCTCTTCTTTAGCTAAGTGACCAGACCCTTGGATGACTGCTGTGAAATCTGTCCCCTCGAGAGCTGCCCTTCCTTGTTCTCTCGTATTCCAGGCCCACCCTTCTCGCCCTCTGCCTTGGCTTCATGTACCAGCACACAGAGCCAAGCCCATCTTCAATACTGGCCATCCAGGTGCTCTCATGGGCCAGCCCTGGGCTTGTGGGGGAGCATTTCTCTCCTTTACCTCCCCTGGTCTGGCTCTGCCTGATGGACCTGGACTCTACTGTCCTCCCCCGTCTGTTTGAGACGCAGACCTTGGAGTTTCACCTGCTCCTATAGTCACTGCCTCGCTGGCTTCAGATGACAGAAACACATCGCCTGCAGGGCTTCCCCCAAATTCACAAAGGAACACAGACAGATGGGCAAAGCAGGAACGGCCAGAGGACGATTAGAAGGGAAGGCGGCAGTCGGAAGACGCCAAGCACATACCTGGGGAGAAGTCGCAGGCAGGTCCCTCCTCCTCGGGGTGGGGGCATCTTCCCCTGCAGGCTTCGGCCCCCACCGCAGTGTCTGTGCAGGCCTCGGGGCAGCTGTGTATTTATTTATTTATTTATTTTCCAGAGCTGGCCGCGTTGGCTTGCATTTCTGTGCCTTCCTGTCAGAATTCTCTCAAGGAAACAGCAGCTGGTGAGCTCAGAAATGTCAGTCAGGAATCTTGGCCTAGTTTGGGGCCTTGAAGATTCTTAGCAGAAAGTTAAAAAGGTTTCTGGGCCAGAGCCTCCTCTGGGCTTTCCCTCTCCTGCTTCTCACCTTTTCTATCTTCTCCTTTTTTTTTTTTTACACTTTACCCCGGTAGCTAGCTACTTACATTGCCTGCTTCAGTCTCTCTCTGGTCCCCTCTGGGGTCCGGTGTGCTTTTCCTTCCGGCTCAGCCACACAGCCTGGTGTCTCTAAGCATTTACATCAGTACTTGGGGACTGACTGCTTATTTTCTCTTCTTCCCGCCTCCCTTTCTCCCTTTCTCCCATTCCTTTCACACTGAGCTTTTTAATAACTGTCCTTCTAGCTGTGCCCCGAGAAAGCGTCTCCATCTTTCCCTTCCGTGCGTTCTCTCCACGCACTGACGCGTTCTGTCTGTGACCTGGCCACCCATTTCTCTTTCATTCTTCAGCTCCTCGAACTTGCGTCCTGTCCGGATGTGGCCCAGCTCCGAACCTCCTCTCCTCCCCAGTCTCCTCCTCTCCCTCTTTCTCTCCTCTTCTCCCCTCTGCTCCCTCCGCCTGTCCCTTGGCAGCCTCCCTCCCTGCTCCTGTCCCCGTGGCGAGCCTCCACCCTTTTGTACTCTCCAGCCCTCTGCCCACCCCCAGCACACTCTCCCACCTGTTTGTGTCTTTTAAGGGCCTTGGTCCTGTCCATGCCTTCTGTCCACCTCAATCACCCGCGTGACGGGCCTCTGAAAGCTGTTAAATTACACCTCTTCAGCTGTCTCATTGCAAGGAAAAATGTCCTCTGCTAAATCCATTTTCAGATAGGCAAATCTCTATTGATGCTTCTGGGTGTGGAATGTACCGAAGTGATGCATGTTTTATTTTAAAGAATGAGAACATTAGTGTTTTAAAACCAATGAAGTCCTGTCTCTTGGTACTGCCTTTCTTCTAGGTGCTGACCAAGCTTAGTAGGGCCATGTTTTTTGAGATAGGAGTGGTCATGGTAGAGTTATGGCAAAGGGGGGTAGTTTGGGACTCCACCAGATGCTTAATAACATGCGAGTGCCTGCCAAACTGCAGCGCATCATACCAAGCACCAGACATGAAGTGTCCATGTTTCCTGCCCTTGAGAGACTTGCAGGCTCTTATAGGACTTGAATCTGGTGGGGGAAAAATATCACTAGGTCTACTGTATTGGTGTATACATATGGTACTTGTCCAGTCTATGAAAATCAGGTCAGCTTAAGGAGTTGGTCAGTGTAGGAGCTGCTCAGTTGTGGAAGTTCTACTGCATGGAGGTGCTTCTGCGTTAACTCTGTTCAGCTCAGAAAAATCCTTGTTCCTTCCGAGGAGAAAGTAAATTTACATGTGGACATCTATATATTTATAGGTATATACATGTACATTTATATTTCTTTATACGTATATAAAAATATAAGTAAATATATTATTATAGAAACATGTTTTTATATTCATGTATAAGATATAAATAAACACTTCTTATGTAAATATGTTTATATATAGATACATATGTATATATATACACACACACACACACACATAGGGTGTTCATAAAGTTCACGTGCAATTTGAAATAGACAACTTTATGGACACCCTGGATTCGGATGCAATTTAGAAATAGTTGTCTGGGCAGCGTCTGTTGTGGCTCAGTGAGTAGGGCGCCGGCCCCATATACTGAGGGTGATGGGTTCAAACCCGGCCCCAGCCAGCTAAAACAGCAGTCGCAACTGCAACAAAAATAGCCGAGTGTTGTGGCAGGTGCCTGTAGTCCCAGCAACTCGGGAGGCTGAGGCAAGAGAATCTCCGTAGTCCAAGAGCTGGAGGTTGCTGTGAGCTGTGATGCCAGAGCACTCTACCGAGGGTGACAAGGTGAAACTCTGTCTCACACACACAAAAATAAGTTGTCTATTTTAAATTGCACATGACCTTTATGGACACCCTGTATATATGAGGTCTGACAATTAAGTTCACAAACTTGCCACCGTGTGCTTTATGTATGTGTAATTGTCAAAGAATCCAAATTCATACTCATTTTATGTGGTAGAAACCACATGAACACATAATAGCATCACTCTTTTTAAATGAAATTACCGATCAACATGTGACCTTGTGGCTGCAGGTTCCTCGGGTTTTGCTGAAACTCTACATCAAAATATGAGCCCGACAGGCATGCGAGAGGATAAGCAGCTCTTTTAATGTTGTACCAAAATATTTTTTTTCTTCTGTGATTTACCTAGGGTCAAAGGAAGGAACTGATCTGAATTCAATGATTCGTGCTTTACATTTTCAAGACACCAACTTCAGGGAGACTCCAGGACTATTTGAAGAGGGCAAGTCAGAGAGGTGTTGATAAGTAAATTTGATGGATGAAGAATCAGACACAGTAATGAGGAACCCCCTCATTGTCGTGTCTGATTCCATGTGGCCGAGGGCCACAGGGGAAAAAAGGGAATAATCTATTTAAAAAGACAGGCTCAAACCCCAGTCCTATGATTCCTAATCAATTTTCTTTCCCACCTCAGTATGTGTTCAGGCATCCTCAAACTTTTTAAACAGGGGGCCAATTCACTGTCCCTCAGACCGTTGGAGGGCCACACTATAGTTTAAAAAAGAAAACTATGAACAAATTCCTATGCACACTGCACATATCTTATTTTGAAGCAAAAAACAGAATGGGAACAAATACAATTTACACCAACTCAGGTGGCCCGCGGGCCGTACTTTGAGGACCACTGTGTTAGATCATGAATTCTGACTTTGCTAACAAAGCGTTAGTTTTGTTCTCCGTCAAGTCTTGCTAAGTCAGATTGGTTTCACATGATGCCAGTTGATGAGTGAAGTGGAAGCAAAGGTGTGGAGTGGGGTCTTTAACTGAGGGCTTCCCTAGGGAGGTGATCTTCCCCGGGGACATCATCAGAAGCCTAGGAATAAGGTTAAATTGGAGCTTGTCTGAGCAGGAAGGATTCTTCAAGATCATCTTACTTGGTTAGGTCGTTTAGTCTGTTAGAAAATGGAGGCCCTGGTTAGCAGTAAGACCTGCCCTCAGCCACAGAACTGGCACCTGCCAGGTCAGTGCACTTCCTATTGCATTATGATTGTCTTTTGTTTGGGAAAGAACTCCTGGAAGAGTCTTCTCCTCCCCAAGGCCACCACTGGGCCAGGGCAGTGGTGATGGAGGGAATTCGCAGGCTGACATATTCATGGCTGGAGGCCACGCCTTAGAGGCCTACAACAGTGAGTGGAAACTGGGTGGAAAAACATCACGACTGGGGGAGGGAATGCAGAAAACAGACTGTTCCATATTAAAAATTGTTTCAATGCCTTGTAATGCTGTGTTCAGCTACTGAATTTCCTAAGAGTGATAATAATAATAATGAAATCATGGGATGATAATAATAAATCCTTTGAGAAGCTGCCAGAGCTATGTATCTCAGGCTTTACACGCCAAGGGGCAGCTGCTTGGCTAAATGTGGTCCTCAGTTGTCAAGGAGAGACCCACCCGGATATGGGGGAATCCAATCAACAAGGATGTGAGGGGCATGCACAAGGCAGAGCCTCTTGGAGGTGAAGGCATCAATTTAGAGACTGTTCCTGCTTTTAAGGAATTAGCAATTTGAAAATGTGTTCAAAAGTTTGAGTTTGACACAGAGGCATGCGTTCCTCATACACTGGCTTGCACAGATCAGAGATCAAATAGAGTCTCATTTGTCCAGTTGGTTATCCTGCTGCTAAGCAAATGCTTGACAGTTGTCAGTATTACGAAGCCGGAAGCCCATGAAAGTAGTATTAGCAACAAACTTGTGTTAGTTAAACTGTTTTTGTTTCTAAGATGGTTTAGTTTTCTCAAATTGAAAGGCAGGACTTTGCTACCTAGTGCATGATGGCCAGAAATTGCCAGTTCTCACCTTACAGTCCTCTTCTGAAATTGGAGGTGATCATAACTACTTTCCTTGTTAGGTTTGATTGGAGGATCAAATGGAGCAGCTTATTTGGTTTTTGGTTTGGTTGTTTTAGTGGCCCTTTGAGGGAGTGAGTAAGCAGCGAGTGGAGTGATAAGAGACTACTTTGGGTGCATTCAGTGGTAGGTGGAGTGGAGTGGAGGGATGTTAGTTGAGGTGTTTGCGTGTAACTGTAAATTTTAAGGCAGAGCTAGTCCAGGCTTCTCTCTCTAGAGAAAGGGAATAGTCTTGAGAGTTAAAGGGATTTTTCCCTCCATCGTCACTCAAAATAAGCATCAGAGCTGGGATAAGAACCCGGAACTCTGGCTCCCAACTCAGGATGTTCCGATGTCTGTCAGTTTTGTTCCCATGACCAAGGGAGACCAAATGAGATCATGAGTGTGAAAGTTATCTGTCAGCAGTAGAATACTACACAAATGGGAAGTGTTATTTTATTGACATGTTTCCCCCCAGAGCCTGTACTTGCAGAAAACTATTATTCACCCCTGGTGATGGCAGAGCTGTGGGGCCCTGGACACCAGCTGTTCCCTGGGAGGTTTTCCCAGCTGCCACTAGCCTCTGTGGTAGAGGAGCCCAGAGTCGGGTATTCCAGGAGCCCAGATTCCATATAGGATCAGGCCAAAGCAGGTCAAAGGCAAAACAATTGAAGCTATTTGGGAAACAGGTGGGAACAATGAAAAATTCATTTGGTGAAATGTTTGCTGGAACCAACACAGAAGTCATCCCAGTTGCTTGATTTGGGAAGACAAAAGCGTGTAGATAGAGTTAAAAGCTTTCTTCTTTCCCCTCTGGCTTTCTTCCTTTCTTCCTTCCCTTCTCCTTTCTTTTTTCTTCTTATTTTAAAATAATATTTGAGGATCATTTAGAATTTAAAAGAAACTAGGAAGGTGATTTAAATCTCTTTAGCTTATGAAGAGATTTAAATGAAAGTTGGTTACCAGGTATAGATTTATCTCCCTTGTATATAATAATAAGATGTGATTTCAATGCAGCAAAAGGATGTTAGGTAAATGTAAGGGAAACTAAGTTTGATCGTGTTCCTGGACCGAGACAACTTTATGCCAGGTGCATTCACATAGTCTTTCCCATTTCATCCTTACAAAATTGTTATTTGCCCCAAAGAGATGCTAAACCCAGGGTCAGGGGTTGTTTTCTGTGTCTTTCATATTCTGCTATGGCTTTCTGACTTCAGATTATTATTTTAAAAAAATAGCCTGTGTTTGGTTTGTGTGCTACTTAAAATAATTTAAAAAATGACGTAACCTCTAAACATTTTAAAATTTATATCTGGATTTTTTTTTTTTTAGTAGAATCTTTTTTATTCAGAAAAAAAACCCCAAAAAACAAAAAAGTTTTCCAACCACACACAGGAGGAGTATGGGTAGGGGGAGGTGTCTGTCCATCCAGTCCTGGCCCCCAGCCCATGTGGTTTTGGCAGCGATAA
>CAUYRH010138824.1:0-10166 GCA_963574655.1 Perodicticus potto | reverse complement strand
AAAAATGGCTGGGCGTTGTGGCGGGCGCCTGTAGTCCCAGCTACTTGGGAGGCGGAGGCAGGAGACTCGCTTGAGCCCAGGAATTGGAGGTTGCTGTGAGCTGTGATGCCACAGCATTCTATCCAGGGTGACAGCTTGAGGCTTTGTCTCAAAAAAAAAAAAAAGAAATAAGAAAGCCAATAGGAAACTCAAAAACAGTGTATTAGGGCGGTGCCTGTGGCTCAGTGAGTAGGGCGCTAACCCCATATGCTAGAGGTGGTGGGTTCAAACCCAGCCCCGGCCAAAAACAAAACAGTATATTAGAGTTGAAAGCTGAGCTGAAACTGGAGCTCATATTCTGGGAATAGCGGCACTTGGGGTCTGCCGAGCACCACCCAAAAGCCCAGGTCTTGGAATGGAAAACACAGATGTTAGGGATTTATAAGGCACATGAGGAAGAAGAAAAAGTGTAAAGAATGTTGAAGATACTGGCAAGAGAGTGATTGAAGTGATGAATTACGGGATCCAAGTTAGATAGTTATTAGGTCAAAAGAGAGAGGCCTCAGCTCGGTGCCTGTGGCTCAAGTGGCTAAGGTGCTAGCCACATACACCTGAACTGGCGGGTTCGAATCCAGCCCAGGCCCGCCAAACAACGAGGGCTGCAACCAAAAAATAGCTGGGCGTTGTTGCAGGCACCTGTGGTCTCAGCTAGTTGAGAGGCGGGGGCAGGAGAATCGCTTTTGCCCAAGAATAGGAGGTTGCTGTGAGCTGTGATGCCAGGGCAAGAGCTTGAGGCTCTGTCTCAAAAAAATAAATAAATAAAAATAGAGGCCTCAAGGAAATCTGAAGTCAGTATGATTGGACGGAGAAACTAGATTGGGTACTGGAATTTAAAATTTCAGAGAAGCAATAGCTTCTGGTGAGGTTGCATTGATAGTTGGGTTGTCCATGCAAAAATTAAAGACACTTATGATTAAGGAAGAGGATAAGATAAAGAAGAAGGCTTAAAGCCAGGCCTTAGATCCTCAGTTAACAAGAATGGGGTGTGGTGTGTTTGTGTTTTGGAGGAATCCAAAAAGAACTGAGCAGAGGCAGAGAGGGCAAAGTTAGGCAGAATGACCCCTTGGGAGAAGGGGGTTTTTGCCTGGTGATGAAAACAATGAAAGTTAAGACAATGCCAACCTTGCCTTCTGGCATAAGAAGGAGCACAAGAGATTGGTTTTAGGCTCAGCGCCTGTAGCTCAAGCGGCTAGAGCGCCAGGCACATACACTGGAGCTGGCGGGTTCAAATCCAGCCTGGGCCCACCAAACAACAATGACAACTATAACCAAAAAATAGCTGGGTATTGTGGTGGGTGCCTGTAGTCCCAGCTACTTGGGAGGCTGAGGCAAGAGGATCGCTTGAGCCTGTGACCTGTGATGCCACAGCACTCTAACCAGAGTAACACTTGAGACTCTGTCTCAAACAAACTAACAAAAAAAAGGGATTGGTTTCAATTAAATACAGGAAAAAGGTTGGACGCCTATGCTCAGTGGTTAGGGCACCAGCCACGTGCTCTAGAACTAGTGGGTTTGAACCCGGCCTGGGACTGCTAAACAACAACAACAACAAAATAGCCGGGCATTGGGTGGTGACCGTGGCTCAAAGGTGTTGGGCGCCGGCCCCATATGCCATAGGTGGTGGGTTCAAATCCAGCCCTGGCCAAAAACTGCAAAAAACAAAAACAAACAAACAAAATAGCCGGGCATTGTGGCGAGCACCTGAAGTTCCAGCTACTAGGGAGGTTGAAGCAAGAGAATCTCTCGAGTCCAAGAGTTAGAGGTTGCTGTGAGCTGTCACCACAGTGACAAAGTGAGACTCTTGTCTCAATAAAAATATAAATAAATAAATAAATACAGGAAAAAATATATCAAGTGCCCATTCTGAGCAAATACCAGGAGCTGTGCTAGGCGTTGGAGAGCCAACAGTGAACAAGACAGACTCAGTTTCTGCCTCAGAGCTCACAGCTGAGGGAGAACGACAGGAAAGCTGTTCTGAGGGTCCCCATCACCATAAGTTCGAGCATCTCCTCACTTACCCCAGCCATCCCCCAGGAGGGAGAGAAGTCAAGATGAGAAAGAAGGTAGGGGCACTGCCCTAGATCATTTGAATGTCCTCAGCTACACTCGGATGAATTCCTTAAACTAGGTTATTCTTTTCCAGCTGTGTAGACATGGCTTCCAAAAGGCTATCTGAGAGTGTCCTTTATAAATTGCTCACACATGCACAATATCCGAAAAAGAAAAATTCCTTTCATTCCCAGTCAGGAAGAGCCTTTGTGGTTATCCTTTCTGCTTCATTTTCACACTCATAGCTCGTTTGATCCTTCAGACAGCTCTACCAGAATGGTCCATGAGCCTTATTCCAATTCCAAAAATTCGAAAAGCTCTGGAAAACAAAAGTATCTTGGTAACCCCTTTAGTGGAAAACTTGACCTGACCTCTAGTAAGTTTGCTCAGTCTTTATTTGGCCTACTTGGTGTGCTTGATTTCAGAGTGGGGCTCAGACTTCGCTGGTAGTATTATGCAATATATTGCATGTATACCCTTTCTAGATATATAGAATATATTGCATTCACCTTTCTGGAATCCAACATGCTCTGAATTCTGAGACACATGGCCTCAAGGATTTTGGATGAGGGCAACTCTTTTTTACAGGTGATGAAGAAACCAAGCCTAAAAGTAAGTTATACTAAACAAATTAGCACTGAACTTTGTTCCTAATTGTCCAGCAAATGACAAGCCAAGCAGATGTTAATTGTGAGGGAGTAGCATGATTACTTTTGATTTTTGGAAATGTAACAAGTGCCAGTAAGCTGGTCTTCATAGAATAGATCCTGGGTGCAGTGTCAAAACCAGAAGTCCTTGTATTTTCCCCTATGTTCATTGCCTCCTGTGATTGTTTTCAAGTCTTTGCCTCCCAATTCGATCCTATCCCACCAAGGTCTGTTTCTCACAGTACATATCTCCTAACCTCATGAGGCTGTTCCCATGGGGTCATCCGCTGACTTTCATATTGCCCATTCCAACAGACATCCCTCAATCCTTTCTTTTTGTTGTTGTTTTTTGAGACAGAGCCTTAAGCTGTCACCCTGGAGAGAGTGCCGTAGCATCACAGCTCACAGCAACCTCCAATTCCTGGGCTCAAGTGAGTCTCCTGCCTCCGCCTCCCAAGTAGCTGGGACCACAGGCACCCGCCGCAAAGCCCGACCATTTTTTGGTTGCAGCCATCATTGTTATTTGGTGGGCTGGGTTGGGTTCGAACCCGCCAGCTCAGGTGTACGTGGCTGGCGCCTTAGCCCATTGAGCCATAGGCGCCGAGCCCCTCAATCCATTCTTTTTCTTTTTTTTTTTTCTTTTTTTCCTGAGACAGAGCCTCGAGCCGTCACCCTGGATAGAGTGCAGTGGCATCACAGCTCACAGCAACCTCCAATTCCTGGGCTCAAGCGAGTCTCCCGCCGCCACCTCCCAAGTAGCTGGGACTACAGTTCCCGCCACAACGCCAGGCCATTTTTTTTTTTTTTTTGTTGCAGCCGTCATTGTTGCCTGGCGGGTCCAGGCTGGATTCGAACCCGCCACCTCAGGTGTACGTGGCTGGTGCCCTAGCCCGTTGAGCCACAGGCGCCGAGCCCCTCAATCCATTCTTGATAAGATTATACAACTGCTTTGAGGCCACTGGGCCACCTTCTCATCCCTAAAACTTCTCAAAGTCTTGGTCTTTTTATTTTTTTTTTTTAACCTCATTCTTGTTTTTCCTCCTATCTCTCTGGCTTTGTCCTGGCCTCCACCTCCCCTGGTTCTTCAGCATTGGGATTCCAAGGCACTAGGCTTTGGTTTTTACCCTCTCTGGATCTCCCTGAACAATATCCTTTGGGTTTCTTTTGGGGTTTTTTTGCAGTTTTTGGCCGGGGCGGGGTTTGAACCTGCCACCTCCGGCATATGGGGCCGGTCCCCTACTCAGTGAATCACAGGCGCCGCCCATATCCTTTGGGTTTCAACTACATACTGTGTGACTCCTGGATTTCTACTTAGTCCAGACTTCTGCCCTGAGCTTCGGATTAGTATATCCAAATGCCTGCCAGGTGCTGGGCTAACCCCAGATTTGAATTTTGGAAGATGAAAATAATTTCTTGGCAAATCAAAACAATTTCTGAGCAATAAGTGTGCTGCCTCCCTTTTTAAAAAATGTATTTTATGGGAGTGGCGCCTGTGGCTCAGTGGGTAGGGCGCTGGCCCTGTATTCCAAGGGTGGCGGGGTCTGAACCCAGCCCCGGCCAAACTGCAAGAAAAAATAGCCGGGTGTTGTGGTGGGCGCCTGTAGTCCCAGCTACTCGGGAGGCTGAGGCAAGAGAATTGTCTAAATCCAGGAGTTGGAAGGTTGCTGTGAGCTGTGATGCCACAGCACTCTACCAAAGGCAACAAAGTGAGACTCTGTCTCTAAAAAAAAAAAAAAAAAAAAGTATTTTATTATCATTGGCAATTTATTAGCTATTCATATACTATATTTGACCACTAGAATTTAATAACTGTGCATTGGCTTGGCGCCTCAAGCGGCAAAGGCACCAGCTACATACACTAGAGCTGACCGGTTCCAATGCAGCCTGGGCCTCCCAAACAACAATGACAACTACAACCAAAAAATAGCCGGGCGTTGTGGTGGGCGCCTGTAGTCCCAGCTACTTGGGAGGTGGAGGCAAGAGACTCGCTTGAGGCTTGGCACCTGTGGCTCAGCAGGCTAGGGCGCCAGCCACCTGCACCTGAGCTGGCGGGTTCGAATCCAGCGGGCCCTCCAAACAACAATGACGGCTGCAACCGAAAGATGGCCTGGTGTTGTGGCGGGCGCCTGTAGTCCCAGCTGCTTGGGAGGCAGAGGCAGGAGACTCGCTTGAGTCCCAGAGTTGGAGGTTGCTTGAGCTGTGATGCCACAGAACTCTATCCAGGGTGACAGCTTGAGGCTCTGTCTCAAAAGAAAAAAAAAAAAGAGACTCGCTTGAGCCCAGGAATAGGAGGTTGCTGTGAGCTGTGATGCCACAGCACTCTACCCAGGGCAACAGCTTGAGGCTCTGTCTCAAATAATAATAATAATAAAAATAATAACTGTGCATTGCAGACCTTTTACAGGTCAGTAAATTATTTTGTGCTGGGCAAGATAATTTACAAGCTAGTTCAGGAGCAGAAATAAGGCAAGTTCACAAATACTTACGACTGAGGACAGCATGTCACAGCAAGAGAGCCATCTAAGCCTTAAGGTCTGGCAGTGCCTGTGTTGTCCTTTCTTTATCTTTATTCACTCCCATTTCCCTTTCTTTTCTCAAAGGGCTACAGAGGCATGAGAGACAAGGAAGGTTTGGTGGTGGTTTTTAAGATAAAGTAGGAATGATTGATTGCTTTTGAATTCTTTCTTCTACTTGAAGCTTTTTGTCCTTCTTTATTTTCCTCAGTTGTCTTCTAAAAACACCACTGTAGATATTTTAGACTAACAACAGGTGTATGTCCCTATAATGGATACTTACGTTAATAATCATAATAATAGTCCAAAGTGATGCTGGCATGCCAGGAATGTGTGTCATGATGTTTATATTTTCATATTATTAAATATTGAACCTAAAGAAGTCGAAGAGGATGTTGTTCCTCTTGTACTTCCCAGGTTTCATGGATTCAATGCAAGGCAGTCAGGGTACACAAAACAAAACAAACAACAAAAAAAAACCTGGTAAGAGAAGCCAACTAAGGAACCGGTTTGCCCGGGAGGCTTGTTCCAAACAGGGAGGGAAGGGAACCTAAGGGAGTCCTGAAGCAGCCGAGTGGGGCTGGGGCAGCTTCATCTGACTCCACGTCCAGCGGAGGGCAGTGCTGCACAGACAGTCACAGAGCCGGGCGTCCCAAGGGAGAACTGCAGCCTTTCCGAAGGAAATGCAGCGGTGTTAGTGTATTTGTTTATGTTTACCTTTTGCTCAATGTCACCACTTCCTTTCATGAGAGACCCTTGGTTTTTATTTGATTGCCAGGAATTTTCAGTCCAGTTTAATTCATTTATTACTTATTGAGCATGTATTTAAGGTCTCACTCTACTGCAGGTGCCACACTGATTACAAAGATGTGGGCTCGAAGCTTACAAGCTAATGAGAGCAGAGAGTACCAAGGTCAAACAAGTTTACAAATGATCAAAACTGAAGGCAGAGCCAGGGGAGGAGGCTCAAGCCTGTAATCCCAGCACTCTGGGAGGCCAAGGCAGGTGGATTGCCTTAGCTCAAGTTTGAGACCAGCCTGAGCTAAAGTGAGACCCCTGTCTTTAAAAATAGCTGGGCGTGGCTCGGTGCCTGTGGCTCAACAGGCTAAGGTGCCAGCCACATACACCTGAGCTGGCGGGTTTGAATCCAGCCCGGGCCCGCCAAACAACAATGACGGCTGCAACCAAAAAATGGCCAGGCGTTGTGGTGGGTGCCTGTAGTCCCAGCTACTTGGGAGGCGGAGGCAGGAGAATCAATTGACCCCAAGAGTCTGAGGTTGCTGTGAGCTATGATGCCATGGCACTGTACTGCGAGAGACAAAGTGAGACTCTTGTCTCAAAAAAAAAAAAAAAAAAAAGGCCGAAGGCAGAAATAAGCACTGACGAGGCACCTACCAGAACATGGCCCAGTACACACTGGAGTTTCAGTCTAAGTATTTCCCCCCCAAGTGGGGCAGTCAGGAAATAGATTAATTACAAGATAGAACAATATAAAGTGTTACTATATGAAGTGCCAAAAAAAGTTCTCCCTGTGTGTCTAGAGGAGCCCAGAGTTGCCTTCACCTCCCATTCAGCACTCCCTTGGGTTCTGATTAGAAGCCCTGGAACTGCCTACCTGGTGTCCTTACACTGCCTTGTGGGGTGATGGGCCAGGGAAGAAAGGGCAAAGACAGAGATAGAAGTCAATGTAAGAAACATAGCCTTTTAGGGGAGCCAGGATGAAGGAATCCCAGACCAAAGACTGTACTAGCACACTCATACCAACCTCACCAACAAAGGCATTCCTCAAGGGGCACCTCAGAATTCCTGGAGGCTGTCTCTCACTGTCCCAGTTGCACCCCACTCCAAGAATGCTAACATTTTTTTACATTTGGCAGGTAATGATCTCAACATATCAAGCAGAATGGACACCTTAAAAAATAACGGGGCTACACAGGGCAGTGCCCGTAGCTCAGTGGGTAGAGTGCCAGCCACATGCACTGAGGCTGGGGGTTCAAACCCAACCTGGGCCAGCTAAACAACAATGACAATTGCAACAACAACAAAAATAGCCAGGTGTTACGGCAGGTGCCTGTAGTCCCAGCTACTTGGGAGGCTAAGGTAGGAGAATTGCTTAAGCCCAAGAGTTTGAGGTTGCTGTGAGATATGACACCATGGCACTCTACCCAGGGTGGTGACAGCTTGAGACTGTGTCTCAAAAAACAAACAAACAACAACAACAACAACAAAAAATGGGGCTACAGCCTTGTTTTTTTCCTAAGGATGTTGAGAGAACACAGGCTCTGATTGAACTTTGGGGATCAGAAAGGCGGCCCTCAACACTGCCTTCTCTTGGAAGCAGGGTCAGGCCAGGTCATACACTGCCCAACCTCGGTTGCTTTCTGTTCTGGAAACCAGAGGCCAAAGGTGGGGCACTGAGATTCCTGAGGCTCTCAGCTTATCAGTTTCATCTGAAACTGATTAAAATGAAATGCACACCCAAGTGACTGGGAAGAAAAGGTCAAGATCTTACCCCACCTTCTCCTCCCCTTCCCGGGTCCTCAGCACAGCTCTCCAGCTGGTTCCCATCATGGCTCCAATTTCCCCTTTACCAGGGCAGCCCTTGAACTGCCCAGAAACCCTGCAGAATGGCCCCATTGTAGACCAGACAAACCAAAATAGCAGCATCTTCTGTTCCCTGTGATTCACTTAAAACCCCAAAGTCTGAGATGAGGATGACAATGGAAGTTGTTGTTGCAAATTAGTGATCCTGGAAGAGATGAGAGGCAGGTAGTCAGAAAGCAGCTAGTGCAGTGGGTTGGACTGCAGGAAGAACAACCACACAGCCACTGCATTAACCCAATTAGCAAACACTAGCAGGAATCTGTTAATTGACAAAGAAGCCCAGTAGGAAGGTGGGAAAAGGGGACTGTGAACTGGGTAGGGGGTGGAGGGAATAGGCTGGGGAGGATATGATTACTGCAGAGATGAAAGGGCTAGGAATAAAACTTTGGGGGTTTTTTTTTCTATGCTGGCAAATATTTTCATCATTTTTTAAATGTACTGAGGTTTTTTTTTTTAACCATGCCCTGGAGCATTTGAATAAACAGTGTTTGTATTAATTAATAAATTAGGTGACATCTCCACTCAGCAGAGGTTCTGGCATGGAAACACTCTGGATTGCCTGGTGAATGGTAATTGTGGAATCTTTTTTTTTTTTTTTTTTGTAGAGACAGAGTCTCACTTTATCGCTCTCAGTAGAGTGCCGTGGGGTCACACAGCTCACAGCAACCTCCAACTCCTGGGCTTAGGCGATTCTCTTGCCTCAGCCTCCCGAGCAGCTGGGACTACAGGCGCCCACCACAACGCCCGGCTATTTTTCTGTTTTGCAGTTCGGCCGAGGCCGGGTTTGAACCCGCCACCTTTGGTATATGGGGCCCGGCGCCCTACTGGATGAGCCACAGGCGCTGCCCCAATCTTTTTTTTTTTTTCGTGACAGAGTCTCAAAAGTCATCGGCCTGGGTAGAGTGTCGTGGCATCACAGCTCACAGCAACCTGTAACTTTTGGGCTTAAGCAATTCTATTGCCTCAGCCTCCCAAGTAGCTGGGACCACAGGCGCCCACCACAACAACTGGATATTTTTTGCTTGTAGTTGTCATTGTTGTTTGGCAGGCCAGGGCTGGTTTCGAACCCCCCAGCTCTCAGGTATGTGGCTGGCGCCCTAGCCACTTGAGCTACAGGAGCCAAGCCGTGATTGTGGAATCTTGATTGATTATAGCTGTCACATAGTCATTCAGTCCAACAAGTCAGTCACCACTTGGGCAAGGAATACCTGATGCAAGGGTTCACTTGGGTTTTCTGGGGGATGAGGGAAGGACATAGAATGAGTAAGGCAAAGTCTGTATGTGCTACTAGCTACTATGTATAATAAGCAGTGTTGGGGCGGCGCTATGGCTCAAAGGAGTAGGGCACCAGCCCCATATGCCAGAGGTGCTGGGTTCAAACCCAGCCCCGGCCAGAAAAACTGCAAAAAATAAATGAATGAATAAATAAATATGTATTTAAAAAAACATAAGCAGTGTTTGCAATCAAGTCCTATAATTCTGCTGAGCCTCTGTTCAGGTTAATTGGGACAGGTCAATTAAGGGTGGGAATCAGGAAAAGCCACAAAGAGGAGTTGCATTTTGAAAATAAGGCTCAAATAATAACAGACAGAATGGTCAGTCTTTCAGATACAAAGGAGGGTATAAGCAAGGGCACAGAAGACGAGCTTCTAGGGAGCAGGTGCAGCCCTTCTCCAGGAGGAAATTGGGGTACTGGAAAAATGGTGACATTAGTGACAGAGATGCATAGAATGTCCTGTTGGGAAAGAACGTACTAGAGTGGGCAGAAAGGGCTGGAAACATGGTATTGAAGCCTTCCACCCACTGTCTCAATTTTTCAGAGGCCACAGGGTTAGAAAGTAGCTTGAGAGCTTAGCATGGCACATGGTGCTACAAGAACCAGCACACTGGTAACTCCAGCTTTCATGCTGTAGGTAAAGGAAGAAAAGGTATATGGAACCTACTGATACCGGAATTTCAGGCTCTTGGTCTCGGCGATTCGAAGAAGGAATCGACGGACCACAATAGTGGTGGTAAGTTAGGATTTATTTATAGGAAAGAATTATAAGTAGAGGAGGATTTGGTTATAGGAAAGAATCATAAGTAGAGAAAGAACTAAACCTCCAGGCAAGAGGACCCAGGAGGGGAGCAAATTCTCTTGCCTCTGGAGGGAAACAGGCAGCTTTTCCTGTTCCCTCTCTCTGAGGTCTAGAGGTCAGCTTCTGAAAGGGAGCAGGCAGCTCTACCCTGCTCCCTTTACCGAGGTCTAGTCGAGGTCTAGCCGAGGTCGGCTTCTGGAAGGGAGCAGGCAGCTCTATCCTGCTCCCTTTCTGAG